>CM024641.1:58751120-58856120 GCA_014182715.1 Eucalyptus cloeziana | reverse complement strand
CCTAAACCCTAAACCCTAAACCCTAAACCCTAAACCCTAAACCCTAAACCCTAAACCCTAAACCCTAAACCCTAAACCCTAAACCCTAAACCCTAAACCCTAAACCCTAAACCCTAAACCCTAAACCCTAAACCCTAAACCCTAAACCCTAAACCCTAAACCCTAAACCCTAAACCCTAAACCCTAAACCCTAAACCCTAAACCCTAAACCCTAAACCCTAAACCCTAAACCCTAAACCCTAAACCCTAAACCCTAAACCCTAAACCCTAAACCCTAAACCCTAAACCCTAAACCCTAAACCCTAAACCCTAAACCCTAAACCCTAAACCCTAAACCCTAAACCCTAAACCCTAAACCCTAAACCCTAAACCCTAAACCCTAAACCCTAAACCCTAAACCCTAAACCCTAAACCCTAAACCCTAAACCCTAAACCCTAAACCCTAAACCCTAAACCCTAAACCCTAAACCCTAAACCCTAAACCCTAAACCCTAAACCCTAAACCCTAAACCCTAAACCCTAAACCCTAAACCCTAAACCCTAAACCCTAAACCCTAAACCCTAAACCCTAAACCCTAAACCCTAAACCCTAAACCCTAAACCCTAAACCCTAAACCCTAAACCCTAAACCCTAAACCCTAAACCCTAAACCCTAAACCCTAAACCCTAAACCCTAAACCCTAAACCCTAAACCCTAAACCCTAAACCCTAAACCCTAAACCCTAAACCCTAAACCCTAAACCCTAAACCCTAAACCCTAAACCCTAAACCCTAAACCCTAAACCCTAAACCCTAAACCCTAAACCCTAAACCCTAAACCCTAAACCCTAAACCCTAAACCCTAAACCCTAAACCCTAAACCCTAAACCCTAAACCCTAAACCCTAAACCCTAAACCCTAAACCCTAAACCCTAAACCCTAAACCCTAAACCCTAAACCCTAAACCCTAAACCCTAAACCCTAAACCCTAAACCCTAAACCCTAAACCCTAAACCCTAAACCCTAAACCCTAAACCCTAAACCCTAAACCCTAAAAAACCCTAAACCCTAAACCCTAAACCCTAAACCCTAAACCCTAAACCCTAAACCCTAAACCCTAAACCCTAAACCCTAAACCCTAAACCCTAAACCCTAAACCCTAAACCCTAAACCCTAAACCCTAAACCCTAAACCCTAAACCCTAAACCCTAAACCCTAAACCCTAAACCCTAAACCCTAAACCCTAAACCCTAAACCCTAAACCCTAAACCCTAAACCCTAAACCCTAAACCCTAAACCCTAAACCCTAAACCCTAAACCCTAAACCCTAAACCCTAAACCCTAAACCCTAAACCCTAAACCCTAAACCCTAAACCCTAAACCCTAAACCCTAAACCCTAAACCCTAAACCCTAAACCCTAAACCCTAAACCCTAAACCCTAAACCCTAAACCCTAAACCCTAAACCCTAAACCCTAAACCCTAAACCCTAAACCCTAAACCCTAAACCCTAAACCCTAAACCCTAAACCCTAAACCCTAAACCCTAAACCCTAAACCCTAAACCCTAAACCCTAAACCCTAAACCCTAAACCCTAAACCCTAAACCCTAAACCCTAAACCCTAAACCCTAAACCCTAAACCCTAAACCCTAAACCCTAAACCCTAAACCCTAAACCCTAAACCCTAAACCCTAAACCCTAAACCCTAAACCCTAAACCCTAAACCCTAAACCCTAAACCCTAAACCCTAAACCCTAAACCCTAAACCCTAAACCCTAAACCCTAAACCCTAAACCCTAAACCCTAAACCCTAAACCCTAAACCCTAAACCCTAAACCCTAAACCCTAAACCCTAAACCCTAAACCCTAAACCCTAAACCCTAAACCCTAAACCCTAAACCCTAAACCCTAAACCCTAAACCCTAAACCCTAAACCCTAAACCCTAAACCCTAAACCCTAAACCCTAAACCCTAAACCCTAAACCCTAAACCCTAAACCCTAAACCCTAAACCCTAAACCCTAAACCCTAAACCCTAAACCCTAAACCCTAAACCCTAAACCCTAAACCCTAAACCCTAAACCCTAAACCCTAAACCCTAAACCCTAAACCCTAAACCCTAAACCCTAAACCCTAAACCCTAAACCCTAAACCCTAAACCCTAAACCCTAAACCCTAAACCCTAAACCCTAAACCCTAAACCCTAAACCCTAAACCCTAAACCCTAAACCCTAAACCCTAAACCCTAAACCCTAAACCCTAAACCCTAAACCCTAAACCCTAAACCCTAAAACCCTAAACCCTAAACCCTAAACCCTAAACCCTAAACCCTAAACCCTAAACCCTAAACCCTAAACCCTAAACCCTAAACCCTAAACCCTAAACCCTAAACCCTAAAACCCTAAACCCTAAACCCTAAACCCTAAACCCTAAACCCTAAACCCTAAACCCTAAACCCTAAACCCTAAACCCTAAACCCTAAACCCTAAACCCTAAACCCTAAACCCTAAACCCTAAACCCTAAACCCTAAACCCTAAACCCTAAACCCTAAACCCTAAACCCTAAACCCTAAACCCTAAACCCTAAACCCTAAAAACCCTAAACCCTAAACCCTAAACCCTAAACCCTAAACCCTAAACCCTAAACCCTAAACCCTAAACCCTAAACCCTAAACCCTAAACCCTAAACCCTAAACCCTAAACCCTAAACCCTAAACCCTAAACCCTAAACCCTAAACCCTAAACCCTAAACCCTAAACCCTAAACCCTAAACCCTAAACCCTAAACCCTAAACCCTAAACCCTAAACCCTAAACCCTAAACCCTAAACCCTAAACCCTAAACCCTAAACCCTAAACCCTAAACCCTAAACCCTAAACCCTAAACCCTAAACCCTAAACCCTAAACCCTAAACCCTAAACCCTAAACCCTAAACCCTAAACCCTAAACCCTAAACCCTAAACCCTAAACCCTAAACCCTAAACCCTAAACCCTAAACCCTAAACCCTAAACCCTAAACCCTAAACCCTAAACCCTAAACCCTAAACCCTAAACCCTAAACCCTAAACCCTAAACCCTAAACCCTAAACCCTAAACCCTAAACCCTAAACCCTAAACCCTAAACCCTAAACCCTAAACCCTAAACCCTAAACCCTAAACCCTAAACCCTAAACCCTAAACCCTAAACCCTAAACCCTAAACCCTAAACCCTAAACCCTAAACCCTAAACCCTAAACCCTAAACCCTAAACCCTAAACCCTAAACCCTAAACCCTAAACCCTAAACCCTAAACCCTAAACCCTAAACCCTAAACACTAAACCCTAAACCCTAAACCCTAAACCCTAAACCCTAAACCCTAAACCCTAAACCCTAAACCCTAAACCCTAAACCCTAAACCCTAAACCCTAAACCCTAAACCCTAAACCCTAAACCCTAAACCCTAAACCCTAAACCCTAAACCCTAAACCCTAAACCCTAAACCCTAAACCCTAAACCCTAAACCCTAAACCCTAAACCCTAAACCCTAAACCCTAAACCCTAAACCCTAAACCCTAAACCCTAAACCCTAAACCCTAAACCCTAAACCCTAAACCCTAAACCCTAAACCCTAAACCCTAAACCCTAAACCCTAAACCCTAAACCCTAAACCCTAAACCCTAAACCCTAAACCCTAAACCCTAAACCCTAAACCCTAAACCCTAAACCCTAAACCCTAAACCCTAAACCCTAAACCCTAAACCCTAAACCCTAAACCCTAAACCCTAAACCCTAAACCCTAAACCCTAAACCCTAAACCCTAAACCCTAAACCCTAAACCCTAAACCCTAAACCCTAAACCCTAAACCCTAAACCCTAAACCCTAAACCCTAAACCCTAAACCCTAAACCCTAAACCCTAAACCCTAAACCCTAAACCCTAAACCCTAAACCCTAAACCCTAAACCCTAAACCCTAAACCCTAAACCCTAAACCCTAAACCCTAAACCCTAAACCCTAAACCCTAAACCCTAAACCCTAAACCCTAAACCCTAAACCCTAAACCCTAAACCCTAAACCCTAAACCCTAAACCCTAAACCCTAAACCCTAAACCCTAAACCCTAAACCCTAAACCCTAAACCCTAAACCCTAAACCCTAAACCCTAAACCCTAAACCCTAAACCCTAAACCCTAAACCCTAAACCCTAAACCCTAAACCCTAAACCCTAAACCCTAAACCCTAAACCCTAAACCCTAAACCCTAAACCCTAAACCCTAAACCCTAAACCCTAAACCCTAAACCCTAAACCCTAAACCCTAAACCCTAAACCCTAAACCCTAAACCCTAAACCCTAAACCCTAAACCCTAAACCCTAAACCCTAAACCCTAAACCCTAAACCCTAAACCCTAAACCCTAAACCCTAAACCCTAAACCCTAAACCCTAAACCCTAAACCCTAAACCCTAAACCCTAAACCCTAAACCCTAAACCCTAAACCCTAAACCCTAAACCCTAAACCCTAAACCCTAAACCCTAAACCCTAAACCCTAAACCCTAAACCCTAAACCCTAAACCCTAAACCCTAAACCCTAAACCCTAAACCCTAAACCCTAAACCCTAAACCCTAAACCCTAAACCCTAAACCCTAAACCCTAAACCCTAAACCCTAAACCCTAAACCCTAAACCCTAAACCCTAAACCCTAAACCCTAAACCCTAAACCCTAAACCCTAAACCCTAAACCCTAAACCCTAAACCCTAAACCCTAAACCCTAAACCCTAAACCCTAAACCCTAAACCCTAAACCCTAAACCCTAAACCCTAAACCCTAAACCCTAAACCCTAAACCCTAAACCCTAAACCCTAAACCCTAAACCCTAAACCCTAAACCCTAAACCCTAAACCCTAAACCCTAAACCCTAAACCCTAAACCCTAAACCCTAAACCCTAAACCCTAAACCCTAAACCCTAAACCCTAAACCCTAAACCCTAAACCCTAAACCCTAAACCCTAAACCCTAAACCCTAAACCCTAAACCCTAAACCCTAAACCCTAAACCCTAAACCCTAAACCCTAAACCCTAAACCCTAAACCCTAAACCCTAAACCCTAAACCCTAAACCCTAAACCCTAAACCCTAAACCCTAAACCCTAAACCCTAAACCCTAAACCCTAAACCCTAAACCCTAAACCCTAAACCCTAAACCCTAAACCCTAAACCCTAAACCCTAAACCCTAAACCCTAAACCCTAAACCCTAAACCCTAAACCCTAAACCCTAAACCCTAAAACCCTAAACCCTAAACCCTAAACCCTAAACCCTAAACCCTAAACCCTAAACCCTAAACCCTAAACCCTAAACCCTAAACCCTAAACCCTAAACCCTAAACCCTAAACCCTAAACCCTAAACCCTAAACCCTAAACCCTAAACCCTAAACCCTAAACCCTAAACCCTAAACCCTAAACCCTAAAACCCTAAACCCTAAACCCTAAACCCTAAACCCTAAACCCTAAACCCTAAACCCTAAACCCTAAACCCTAAACCCTAAACCCTAAACCCTAAACCCTAAACCCTAAACCCTAAACCCTAAACCCTAAACCCTAAACCCTAAACCCTAAACCCTAAACCCTAAACCCTAAACCCTAAACCCTAAACCCTAAACCCTAAACCCTAAACCCTAAACCCTAAACCCTAAACCCTAAACCCTAAACCCTAAACCCTAAACCCTAAACCCTAAACCCTAAACCCTAAACCCTAAACCCTAAACCCTAAACCCTAAACCCTAAACCCTAAACCCTAAACCCTAAACCCTAAACCCTAAACCCTAAACCCTAAACCCTAAACCCTAAACCCTAAAACCTAAACCCTAAACCCTAAACCCTAAACCCTAAAACCCTAAACCCTAAACCCTAAAACCCTAAACCCTAAACCCTAAACCCTAAACCCTAAACCCTAAACCCTAAACCCTAAACCCTAAACCCTAAACCCTAAACCCTAAACCCTAAACCCTAAACCCTAAAAACCCTAAACCCTAAACCCTAAAAAACCCTAAACCCTAAACCCTAAACCCTAAACCCTAAACCCTAAACCCTAAACCCTAAACCCTAAACCCTAAACCCTAAACCCTAAACCCTAAACCCTAAACCCTAAACCCTAAACCCTAAACCCTAAACCCTAAACCCTAAACCCTAAACCCTAAACCCTAAACCCTAAACCCTAAACCCTAAACCCTAAACCCTAAACCCTAAACCCTAAACCCTAAACCCTAAACCCTAAACCCTAAACCCTAAAACCCTAAACCCTAAACCCTAAACCCTAAACCCTAAACCCTAAACCCTAAACCCTAAACCCTAAACCCTAAACCCTAAACCCTAAACCCTAAACCCTAAACCCTAAACCCTAAACCCTAAACCCTAAACCCTAAACCCTAAACCCTAAACCCTAAACCCTAAACCCTAAACCCTAAACCCTAAACCCTAAACCCTAAACCCTAAACCCTAAACCCTAAACCCTAAACCCTAAACCCTAAACCCTAAACCCTAAACCCTAAACCCTAAACCCTAAACCCTAAACCCTAAACCCTAAACCCTAAACCCTAAACCCTAAACCCTAAACCCTAAACCCTAAACCCTAAACCCTAAACCCTAAACCCTAAACCCTAAACCCTAAACCCTAAACCCTAAACCCTAAACCCTAAACCCTAAACCCTAAACCCTAAACCCTAAACCCTAAACCCTAAACCCTAAACCCTAAACCCTAAACCCTAAACCCTAAACCCTAAACCCTAAACCCTAAACCCTAAACCCTAAACCCTAAACCCTAAACCCTAAACCCTAAACCCTAAACCCTAAACCCTAAACCCTAAACCCTAAACCCTAAACCCTAAACCCTAAACCCTAAACCCTAAACCCTAAACCCTAAACCCTAAACCCTAAACCCTAAACCCTAAACCCTAAACCCTAAACCCTAAACCCTAAACCCTAAACCCTAAACCCTAAACCCTAAACCCTAAACCCTAAACCCTAAACCCTAAACCCTAAACCCTAAACCCTAAACCCTAAACCCTAAACCCTAAACCCTAAACCCTAAACCCTAAACCCTAAACCCTAAACCCTAAACCCTAAACCCTAAACCCTAAACCCTAAACCCTAAACCCTAAACCCTAAACCCTAAACCCTAAACCCTAAACCCTAAACCCTAAACCCTAAACCCTAAACCCTAAACCCTAAACCCTAAACCCTAAACCCTAAACCCTAAACCCTAAACCCTAAACCCTAAACCCTAAACCCTAAACCCTAAACCCTAAACCCTAAACCCTAAACCCTAAACCCTAAACCCTAAACCCTAAACCCTAAACCCTAAACCCTAAACCCTAAACCCTAAACCCTAAACCCTAAACCCTAAACCCTAAACCCTAAACCCTAAACCCTAAACCCTAAACCCTAAACCCTAAACCCTAAACCCTAAACCCTAAACCCTAAACCCTAAACCCTAAACCCTAAACCCTAAACCCTAAACCCTAAACCCTAAACCCTAAACCCTAAACCCTAAACCCTAAACCCTAAACCCTAAACCCTAAACCCTAAACCCTAAACCCTAAACCCTAAACCCTAAACCCTAAACCCTAAACCCTAAACCCTAAACCCTAAACCCTAAACCCTAAACCCTAAACCCTAAACCCTAAACCCTAAACCCTAAACCCTAAACCCTAAACCCTAAACCCTAAACCCTAAACCCTAAACCCTAAACCCTAAACCCTAAACCCTAAACCCTAAACCCTAAACCCTAAACCCTAAACCCTAAACCCTAAACCCTAAACCCTAAACCCTAAACCCTAAACCCTAAACCCTAAACCCTAAACCCTAAACCCTAAACCCTAAACCCTAAACCCTAAACCCTAAACCCTAAACCCTAAACCCTAAACCCTAAACCCTAAACCCTAAACCCTAAACCCTAAACCCTAAACCCTAAACCCTAAACCCTAAACCCTAAACCCTAAACCCTAAACCCTAAACCCTAAACCCTAAACCCTAAACCCTAAACCCTAAACCCTAAACCCTAAACCCTAAACCCTAAACCCTAAACCCTAAACCCTAAACCCTAAACCCTAAACCCTAAACCCTAAACCCTAAACCCTAAACCCTAAACCCTAAACCCTAAACCCTAAACCCTAAACCCTAAACCCTAAACCCTAAACCCTAAACCCTAAACCCTAAACCCTAAACCCTAAACCCTAAACCCTAAACCCTAAACCCTAAACCCTAAACCCTAAACCCTAAACCCTAAACCCTAAACCCTAAACCCTAAACCCTAAACCCTAAACCCTAAACCCTAAACCCTAAACCCTAAACCCTAAACCCTAAACCCTAAACCCTAAACCCTAAACCCTAAACCCTAAACCCTAAACCCTAAACCCTAAACCCTAAAACCCTAAACCCTAAACCCTAAACCCTAAACCCTAAACCCTAAACCCTAAACCCTAAACCCTAAACCCTAAACCCTAAACCCTAAACCCTAAACCCTAAACCCTAAACCCTAAACCCTAAACCCTAAACCCTAAACCCTAAACCCTAAACCCTAAACCCTAAACCCTAAACCCTAAACCCTAAACCCTAAACCCTAAACCCTAAACCCTAAACCCTAAACCCTAAACCCTAAACCCTAAACCCTAAACCCTAAACCCTAAACCCTAAACCCTAAACCCTAAACCCTAAACCCTAAACCCTAAACCCTAAACCCTAAACCCTAAACCCTAAACCCTAAACCCTAAACCCTAAACCCTAAACCCTAAACCCTAAACCCTAAACCCTAAACCCTAAACCCTAAACCCTAAACCCTAAACCCTAAACCCTAAACCCTAAACCCTAAACCCTAAACCCTAAAACCCTAAACCCTAAACCCTAAACCCTAAACCCTAAACCCTAAACCCTAAACCCTAAACCCTAAACCCTAAACCCTAAACCCTAAACCCTAAACCCTAAACCCTAAACCCTAAACCCTAAACCCTAAACCCTAAACCCTAAACCCTAAACCCTAAACCCTAAACCCTAAACCCTAAACCCTAAACCCTAAACCCTAAACCCTAAACCCTAAACCCTAAACCCTAAACCCTAAACCCTAAACCCTAAACCCTAAACCCTAAACCCTAAACCCTAAACCCTAAACCCTAAACCCTAAACCCTAAACCCTAAACCCTAAACCCTAAACCCTAAACCCTAAACCCTAAACCCTAAACCCTAAACCCTAAACCCTAAACCCTAAACCCTAAACCCTAAACCCTAAACCCTAAACCCTAAACCCTAAACCCTAAACCCTAAACCCTAAACCCTAAACCCTAAACCCTAAACCCTAAACCCTAAACCCTAAACCCTAAACCCTAAACCCTAAACCCTAAACCCTAAACCCTAAACCCTAAACCCTAAACCCTAAACCCTAAACCCTAAACCCTAAACCCTAAACCCTAAACCCTAAACCCTAAACCCTAAACCCTAAACCCTAAACCCTAAACCCTAAACCCTAAACCCTAAACCCTAAACCCTAAACCCTAAACCCTAAACCCTAAACCCTAAACCCTAAACCCTAAACCCTAAACCCTAAACCCTAAACCCTAAACCCTAAACCCTAAACCCTAAACCCTAAACCCTAAACCCTAAACCCTAAACCCTAAACCCTAAACCCTAAACCCTAAACCCTAAACCCTAAACCCTAAACCCTAAACCCTAAACCCTAAACCCTAAACCCTAAACCCTAAACCCTAAACCCTAAACCCTAAACCCTAAACCCTAAACCCTAAACCCTAAACCCTAGACCCTAGACCCTACACCCTAGACCCTAGACCCTAGACCCTACACCCTAAACCCTAGACCCTACAACCCTAAGACCCTAGACCCTAAACCCTAAGACCCTAGACCCTAGACCCTAGACCCTAGACCCTAGACCCTAAGACCCTAGACCCTAGACCCTAGACCCTAGACCCTAGACCCTAGACCCTAGACCCTAGACCCTAGACCCTAGACCCTAGACCCTAGACCCTAGACCCTAGACCCTAGACCCTAGACCCTAGACCCTAGACCCTAGACCCTAGACCCTAGACCCTAAACCCTAAACCCTAAACCCTAAACCCTAAACCCTAGACCCTAGACCCTAAACCCTAAACCCTAAACCCTAGACCCTAAACCCTAAACCCTAGACCCTAGACCCTAGACCCTAGACCCTAGACCCTAGACCCTAGACCCTAGACCCTAGACCCTAGACCCTAGACCCTAGACCCTAGACCCTAGACCCTAGACCCTAGACCCTAGACCCTGCAGACCCTAGACCCTAGACCCTAGACCCTAGACCCTAGACCCTAGACCCTAGACCCTAGACCCTAGACCCTAGACCCTAAACCCTAGACCCTAAACCCTAAACCCTAGGCCCTAAGCCCTAGGCCCTAGGCCCTAGGCCCTAGGCCCTAAGCCCTAGGCCCTAAGCCCTAAACCCTAAACCCTTTAGATTTAATTCAATGTACCCATGATTTTAACTCGTTCTTTTTCATGATAATCATTCAATTAGATCAATAGGAGACCCCTAAATTGCTTTCAAAAGGGTTGATTAGCTTAATTGTACCTTAGTTGAACAATATGTTCTGAAATTTGGCAAGATTTATTTCCAATTAGGTCGTTTATGCACCAAATTGCTTAAATGTTGGACTCACAAGGGCCCCAGGTAGGCGAAATGAGAAGAACTAGGCCAAACTAGTCATGAATTGGTTAGAAACCATTCAAATCGGACCAAACCGGTCTAAGTAGCTGTTGGTGAGGCTGGCTAATTCAACCCCTTAATGGCCAGTTCCTGACACCTAGTGATCAGTTCCAAGATCCTCTCATTGTTGATTTGACTTTTGCTTTTTCAATTTTCCTAAATTTTACAGATTAATCCTTCAATTTCATCTTATTGCAAATTAAACCCTAAACCCTAAACCCTCAACCCTAAACCCTAAACCCTCAACCCTAAACCTTAAACCCTCAACCCTCAACCCTCAACCCTAAACCCTCAACCCTAAACCCTAAACCCTAAAACCCTAAACCCTAAACCCTAAATCCCTAAACCCTAAACCCTCAGCCCTAAAATCCTAAACCCTCAGCCCTCAGCCCTCAGCCCTCAACCCTCAACCCTAAAACCCTAAACCCCAAACCCTAAATCTAGTGTGGGCTACCACGAATGTAGGATGAAGATTGTTTGTGGTGTTATTAAGTGTGCTCCAATTCTCGAAAGAAAAAGTACAAAATTAATATAGAAATCGCCATTTGACTTGACAAGTCCGATTGATGATGGAACGACACAACATCCTAAGAGGGGCTCAATATGTACGTTCTATGTAGGTTTTGGACTCACAAGATCATAATTATATTTAATATAGGGTATTTTTATTAATTTATGCTTGATATTTGCTAAGTTTTGATGAATTTTGGGTGAGTTAATTTGCTACTTATGTATTTTTATTAATTTTTGTTGCAAATATTACTTTTGGATTCATAAGGGACCGTGCGCACCATTTGCAGAACACACTAGTACCATAAGTGTAATTTTACCATGTGTCTATGCTAGATTTGCAAATCAGTCCCTATGCAACAACATCTTCTAGAATATTTCAGTATCTTGTAGAATATTTTGTCTTGAAGAAAAAGCCAACCAAGACTAGGTATTTGGAGGATTTGACAATAAGTGAACTTAAGTTCAAGAAGAAAAATTCCTAATTTGGTGAGGAGTCCTATTCAAGACCTAATGGAAGGCTAACCTTGTGACATCCTCGATTCGAACCCTTATCTCGAGCACGAGGAATGGACTAAAGATTGGTACACCAATAGCAACAATGGATTCTGAGTCAATCCTATGGATTGTTCACAAGCTAACTAGCTGACTCGAGCCAAGGCGACTCAAAATTCGAGTTTCGATAGACCGAAGAATTTGACCATAAGAATCGATATGGGAAATCTTGTGTGATCACGAGTCGATCAATTGACGGGTATAGATCAATTCAACTCAAGTACATATCGGTTGCAAGTGTCACTTTGCACGGTCACTGTACCATTCATGAACGACCCTAAGCCAATTTCGTACGACCGTAAGCCAAGGCAAGTCCATCAATCCTACACGATTACATGACAACTGACGATCATTCATGAATCAATGAGGCTCTAACATGGGTCATGCGTGAAGCCCTAGACAAGCATCAAACTTAGTCTAGGCCTAGCCGCACGAGCACCGCCAATATTGTCACGCCTCATACGTTACCCTAAACCCTCAACCCTAAACCTTAAACCCTCAACCCTAAACCCTAAAACCCTATACCTTATACCTTAAACCCCAAACCCTGAACCCCAAACCCCAAATCCTAGACACTAAACAATGCAATAGCTTAGTGATATGTACAACAGAAGGACTCCCACCACGAAATTTTTATTGAAGGAAAGACTCACTTTAAGTTATATGAAAGATAGCCCCATGCTGGCTTCATATGCACGGTCCCTCATGGCAAGTATGGTGCTCTGCAACTCATCTGCCAAGGGAGAAAACGGATGATGTAATACTCGAACAAGAGGATGTGACTAATTTCAGCACAAGGAAACACACAAAACCTGAAGCTGACTTTGCTTTGAGAGAGACAATGCAAAGCTCGTTAGTGGCAGAAAATAAATGGTTGGAAGTAGCTTCCATGCAACTTTGTGCAAGTTTCCATTCTTGTTCAATACCTGAGCAAGAAAGATGGAAAATATTGTCCTTCACAATGCAATTATAGTTCAAAATGCAAGGCTATTACAGAAAAGTGACAATCATGTAAATGTGAAAGAATGATAAGTAACATCCATTCTTGTGAAGTCGCTTAAGTTTGCTTGTTGCCATGCTCTATAATCATTGCTTGTTGTCAATGGATGTTCTCCTCCTGGAACCCAGAAAATGCCATCTCTTGACCCTTCCAATACCAGTATAGACATGCAAAATCTGATTATTTCAGATGCTTTCTCCCTTGCATCCCACCACAATTGCCGTCTCCTAGTTAAATGCCCATGGAACTCAGGAGGAATTTTTGACATTAGCCTGGAACTATTTCCAGCAAGACCAAAAGAAGTTCTTTCAACAACTTGCGAGCCCTCAATTGGCCGAGCTATTCTGTATGCAGCAGATTACTTTACTTCCACTGTCTGTCTGTTGAGATTTAGAAAATTTATTGCTGGTTGTCTCCACTAAATAGCAATTTATGCAATGTGATATGCCTATTATGTGAAGGTGTCGATAGAGCGTCATGCATCCATTGTTAGATGCAAATTGTGGAATCCCAAGATCTCCATAACTAGAACAAGAACACGCATAATTGAGTAGAAAGATTAATGCACCTGTTTTAGGATCCATCGTTCTTGAAGCGGAAGCGGAAAACTGATGTTCCGCGCGCAAGTCCTTCTCCTCTATTGCCCTCCGTATCACTAGCTCAATGAGACGGCCCCCTCACCCTTTAGCGCTAGGTTAACGCTCCTTATGTGAGGATACATGTGAGAATTGGGGTTAGAGAAGAGACTTGAGCACTTTTTATAGAGTTTCCAGCCAAGCCCCCTCATTACGGGCCAAACTCAACTCCGCCCACACTAGCTAGTCCCATATTAGACTAATTAAGAAACCTTCTATCTCACCTTAGACCAACCCCATTAAATGGTAACTGTAAAATGGTAAATTACGATATCAATTAATGTAGTCCACATTAGGAAAACTCTTACATTCTCCCACTTGGACTATATTAATTGAAATTGTACTGTATGTGCGCACCTTGGTCTAGAGATAATTCTTAATAGTCAATCCTATCTCATAAAGTCTTAAACACCGAATCATGGCGGTAACTGCATGTATACACACAAAGCCTTCCATGGTCACAAGTGCTTTCAACTTTATTGATATAGATTCAATATGGTAGTGTGCAAATGGATAACATCTCTCATAAAGAGATCTCAATTGTCAGTCACCATTCTCTTACCTTAAGCGTCACAAAAAACTTGTGCCACTAGAGAATGTCTTTATGGTTCCAATGAACCCACATATACCTTGTCCTTACGGTTAACCTTTCTTTATGTATAACAAGGCATATGCACAAGGCTAATAACCGGATGCCCCTAGCCTTCACTCAAGGTTTATACAATACCTTGAGACTTTATCAATATATATTCAACATAATAACAACACATTCAAAAATATTTTATTGAATGCAAAAGTTAATACATATCAAACCATTACAAAGTGCAATGAACATAGATGAAACTTTTATCAGAGTAAAGCCAATATAGCTCCCACTAAACAACAGCATCTCATAATGCTATTAAGCTCATATCAATGACATGTCATTCAAGAATAGAAGAGCGAAATCCTTTAGTTAGTGGATCTGCAACCATATTATCTGTGGATATATGTTATATTATAACGTCACTTTTCTGTACCGTTTCTTTATGGTTAAAAAAATTTGACCGCCATATATTTAGACCCCTTGAAACCTCTATTATAATAATACTACAAATTTATTGTCTCAATACAACCGTATGGGTCTATCCATAAAGTTAAAAACGGTCAACTCCTTCATGAGGTTCTAGAGCCTAATAGCCTAGGTAACAGTCTAAAAGAATGTTACAAACTCTACTTACATAGTAGACATAAAACTTTATTTACTGCACTTCATGCTAACATAAATATGTATTCTGTTATTGATCTCATGTCATCTTAACAGTCAGCAAAGTTTTTCATCTAAATACTCTCTTAGCTGCAAGAATTGAACATGTCTGTAAATTAGCGTATAATCTCTTGTCCTCTTTAAGTACCTTAAAACCTTCTTGGCAGCAACCCAGTGATCGCGTCACAAAGATGATATTTAGTCTAGTGCAAATTCAAGCATACATTACACTTTTAAGTGCACTGACACAAGGTACACCCTTTAATTAGATTTTCTCAATATCTAAATAAGGACAATGTGATAGATTCAGTCTAGCACCCTTAACAACATGAGCAATTCCTGGCTTGCAATGATGTATATTGTATATTTCCAAAATACGATCAGCAAATGTCTTTTGAGAAAATCTAATATAATATGGCGAAAACAATCCTTACGAACCTCAGTACAAACGATAAAATATGTCTCAAGGTCACTACTTGTAAGCAAAAAATCATGTACATAGAGTATGAGAAAAATAGATTTCCTCCCACTGACCTTGCAATATATTGAATTACTTTGTTCCCAATTGAACAAAATAACAACACTATGAAACTTTAATAATATTGTCTGGAAATTTGCTTAAGACCATGAATAAGACTTTTCAGTCTACACACAAGTTTACTTAAAACATGTGCTGCAAAATCTTCTGATTGCACTGTATAGATTTTGTATCTATTTGGCGTAACTCCATATCAAAAAGAGCTATTAATGCCACGTTTACTCTTAAAGAATCTTTAAAAGATACTAGAAAGAAATAATTATTTCTTTACTATAAACTATCCACCCCTCTTTCAGAGTGAAAACTTTATCATCTTTTATGGCATCTAATCACATACTTGATTAAGAACAAGAAACAACATTTATATATGTCGCTAAATCAACCATGTAGTGGATATTGCAGTCATGCTCTCACAAATAGACTATATAGTCTGATGGTATAACTAATCATCTTTCCCTAACAAATCTCCTAAGTAAAGATACAACTACTTCATTCTGCACTTAAGAGGTTTGAGAAATTTCATCATAAACTATATCAAGAATAGTACCTTGAATCTTTACAAGTTTAGTCTATGGTACAGGAGATTCCACAATTGTCAAATATAGGCAAAGACAAAGACACAATAACCTCCATCATACTATTATCCTTAATAGTCTGAGAGCAACTATCTTCTACAACTATGTGGAACTCTAGAAACTTTACTGTATATGATTCCATAATTCTTGTACCTTCTTTAGGGTCATAAAATTAATACCGTTTTGAACAATCTAGGTAAGATACAAAATAATTCTGAGTGGATCTGAATTGCAACGCACTTAATATTGGATTAGATAACCACCTCTAAATTTAATATGATTTAAGTAATTTACGTCCAGTTCATAACTCAAAAGAAGTTTATGAAACAACTTTGGTAAGAAACACATTTTGTATGTGAAAAAGTTGCTTTCATAATATCAGCCCACAGAAGATCGGATAAATTAGTCTTATTAATCATACTCATCACCATGTTCATTATGGTGCAATTATGCATTTTGGCCAAATCTTCTTGTTAGGATTTTCAGGCATAGTAGCTAAATTACCACCCTAGAATTTTATCAAGTATTTGACAAATAACCATTTAAGCTATTCCGCATTATCATACTTGCCAAAATACTTATTGCCACTATTAAACCTAACAACCTTTAAGACTAATTCTAACCAATTTATTCTTTATCTCGATCATTTTACTTTTACAATAATCTATAGAAGTCTTTAGATAACCGTGAAGAGTAGACAGAATATGAACATTATCATATTTTCTACTCTTTCTTTAAACATATTTGAGATTATTCCTTAGACAGAAAACTTTTGGAAACAACCTTTTCAACCTTATAAGAAACGTAAGATATAATCTTAAGCCACTAAGACTTCCATCATTTTTTGGCAGTGCAGTCAGCAGGCAAACCACTTTTCAAGTGTTCCTGAATGGAACGCTTCATAGACAGTAAGCAAATTCTATTGTTGTTTTCCCAAGCAGCAAATCATATGTCCACAACTTAAAATTTGAAGCGGTAAAAACCTCAATAATAGTGGAGTTATTAATTACAGAAAATGTGACTGAAAAATAAGCAATGTATATAATTAGCATCATGTGAGCATTGTGTAACTTGACGTACAAGTACACATCCACAGAGTTACACACATAATCATATAATCACCTTTAGGTAGAATACATGACATGCAGTTGTACACTCCCCACATGATAGCGGTTATGAGAATATATTCCAATCTTCGTGAATTCATCACATTTGGGCATATGAACCACTAGGATCAGTCACTCCTCCACCACACTATCATGTATCCCTCCATGAACTAATACACAATCACCTCCTTTGGGAGTATGACCATGCATTAGACCAGGAGACATCCCAATCATTATATGAGATCGATATTCCTCAAACCCAATCAAGCGTGCCACTTTGGCGGTCACTACTCAATTGAATCCTTGAAACTCTCTCATACTAGGGATATAAACCTTACTACTCACATACACCATATATATGTGATTTTAACTTTAGTGACAGGGGCAATAAATCACCAAAATCACATATCATGCTAATTACACTGCTTTATTCATCCAGGAAAATCATCGATCATAGCAACAAAAGAAACTTCTCATAACATAGAAGAAAGCATCTCTTGTGTATCCCAATTACAGATTACCAGAACAACATAAAAAGAATGCTGATCTAGATGATCTCTCGCAAGTTAACATCAATTGCAATACAGGATACTCCACATTGACAAGCCTGATAGTTGATCAACTAATGCTTATGAGTTTCATAAGATAAACAATGTCTGCAAGGTCAACAGCTAATTTATTAGCCAATTTTAAGTAACAAATTATCATTGTAACCATTAACATTAACAAAAATGTTCAACTTGATAGACATTAACCAGTGACTAGATGATTTTAGGTACAATATGCAATAACTTAACTGACATGCATTACTCACATTCAGCAGATGTGTTAATTAGTACAATCAATTTGGTCATGAGTTCTTAAAACGTCCATCATTCAAAGATTACAAAAATACATCAAGATGCGTATAAAGAACTATGCTCGAGCAACAAAATTTTCATAACTTTTACTGTTTTTCATCACCTCAATACATAGTTCAAATACTATCTCATAACGGTTGTATCTCATTAAGCAAGCTTTAGTTCACAATAAAGTTTAATTTTTATTAATGAATCACACATTTATAATGTCTACGTGATAACATATCTGTAACCCAACACTTGTATTTCCAAAATCACAGAAAATATGAGAAAAATACGCAAAAATACGCGAAAATACACTAAAAATACACATATTTAGGGTCTCGTATCTATTTTCACACCCATAAAATTATCAAACATGTAAAATAAATACACCACAAAATAGAGGAGGATCATACGAATCCAACGCCTCCGCCCACGCGCCGATCCGATGCTCCACGCACCCGCACATGCCGCCTAAGTGCGCCGCGCGTGGAGCCCATGCACAGGCGTAAAGAGGCTGGTCAAAACCAGTCCGACTAGAAGCAATCCGACCAGCCTCGACTCGACCACTCGATCTGACCGGCTGACCGGTCCGGTCCACCATTGACCAAGTCGGGTCGGATCAACAGTCAATGGGTCAAGTAAAGGTCAACGGTCGTCGGGTCGGTGGGTAGAGTCCGGTCGCTGACGTCACAATGACGTCAACCTCCGCACGTGCGACGCACGCGCGAGCCGCCCCGCTCGTGGGGGTGCGTGCTCGACGCCCTGGCGGCACATGGCTGCGCGTGAGGGTGCGTGCGGCCCCCTCCGGCGACGCGCCGCCCACGGATTTGCTCGTCTCGTCGAGCCATGTGCAAAAATTTTATGCGTTTGAGTTCTAAGGTTATTGAGGCTCTGATACCACATGTTGGATGCAAATTGCGCAATCCCAAGATCTCCATAACCAGAACAAGAACACGCATAATTGAGTAGAAAGATTAATGCACTTGTTTTGGGATCCATCGTTCTTGAAGTGGAAGCGGAAAACTAATGTTCCACGCGCAAGTCCTTCCCCTCTATTGCCCTCCGTATCACTAGCTCAATGAGATGGCCCCCTCACCCTTTAGCGCTAGGTTAACGCTCCTTATGTGAGAATTTGGGTTAGAGGAGAGACTTGAGCACTATTTATAGAGTTTCCAGACAGGCCCCCTCATTACGGGCCAGGCTCAACTCGGCCCACACTAGCCAATCCCATATTAAACTAATTAAGAAACCTTCTATCTCACCTTAGACCAACCCCGTTAAACGGTAACCGTGAAACGGTAAATTACAATATCAATTAATATAGTCCTCATTAGGAAAACTCTTAAATCCATTCCATCTAAACAATCTCTAAGCACTCCTTCTTTACATTCTCTTTGAACTCACTTACCTGCCTTTTCATTAGGGATGCTGCTGACCTTGTAGCAACGAGCAGTTTCATGTGCATTGCAGTATTCTTCAAGCATAAGATGGAAACTTTCATGCTGTTGACCAGCGCGTTGTACAGCCTCAGAAACACTTCTATTACGCCCACCATGGCTATGGATATCAGTGCCTTTGCATTTGAGTACTGCAGATATTCCATTGCTGATGATCCTCCCTAGTCCTAACGGGAACATCACTCCGGAGGTCACAACACCAATTGGGAGGTTGCTAATGGGTTTTGGTCGGATGGATTGAAAGGTTGTGATGATGTTGCCAGATGCTGGCAAGGCTCAATTATAACATGCAAAGGATGACGAGGACAACGCTGACATAAGAGATATTGGAAGTATAACAATTCTACTTTATTACTCGGTCACGCTGACCACATGGCCATTGAAAGAAAGTAATAATTTAAAGATTGTAGCACGCCGAGCCAGTCCCAACAAAGTGGAATAAGAAAGTGGAAATCACACTCGCGACCGGCAAAGTTAGTCCGAGAGTGAGGACAACCAAGTGAGGACGACCAAGCACTCATTTGCTTTGCGGACTTTGGAGATAGACCCCAGAGCTCATTAAGCTGACGGAGTGGGCTCTTTTTCTTACCTCTCAAGTTTCCATTAAGGAGTCGCCAGGCTGCCGGCCAAGTCTGGGCGCCCGAACAAGGCTAGTCAGGCTCTCGAACAGTGCCCATTAGCTATTGTGTTTTCCGGCATGATAGCTGGGCACCTGGCCCTATTTAGAATAAAGTGATTGACCACCAATCTTAAAGATTATCTATGTGGAAGAAATCAATCTCGTGTGATATCTTGGTTGGTTGACAATTATAGGCTTTGTTCGTTTCGCGGAAAATAATTTCCGGGAAAACGTTTACCGAATTTTCCGGCGTTCGTTTCACGGAAAATGAATTCCTTGGGGAAAATGTTTTCCTTGAAAAAAAAGAGTCTTCTAAATTAGGGGAAAATGTTTTCCATTTTTGAAAAGTGGAAAACATTTTCCTCTCTTGATCTCTCTTATCTCACACCTCTACAAATCATCACTTCATCCTCCCCTTCTTCTTATTCTTTTCTTATTTTATTCAAATTATTTTTTAATTTTCTTTTTCTTTTTAATTTCAATTATTTTTAATTTCCTTTTTCTTTTCTATAACTTTTCTTTTTTTCTTTTTTTCTTTTTTTTTTTTCTTTTTTTCTTTTTCTTTTCTTTGTTTCTCATCTTCTTCTTTCTTGACTAGTCGTCGGCCATTGCCAAGCGAACCTTGAGCTCGTCAATCTCACGCTTGTGCTCCGCACTCTTGCTTATCTTTTTCTTTATTTACTCTACCCTGCAGTTGTACATTGCTCAAGCAAAGGGCTCTACATGCTTTACTTCTTTTTTTTTTTTGTTTATTGGAACACAAAAGATGCAGAGGGAGAACAAGCCACTCAACTGAAAGATTCTCATTAGGACTGTAAATGCTTTGCTTCTTTTCTCCTTTGCTTCTTTTTAAAATCCATACGAACATCTTTTAGAGTAAATGAGCGTTTGGTGACAATGAGGGAACAAAGATATGAAGCAAGTTTGCCCAGATTTAAAGACAAGTTCATATTTGATGGATTTATAGGTTAGTAAGTGATGCATTACTAAATGGTGAAGTCTTAGAAAATATTTTCCTTACCAAACATTGGAAAATATTTTCCGAAACAATTTCAGGTTTTAGTCGAACACCAGAAAATATTGTCATTTTCCTGGAAAATGACTTCTGGGAAAATATTTTTCGGAAATAACCCATTTTCTGCGAAACGAATGGACCCTTAAAGGAGAAATTCTTTCCATACTCAAACTATACTATTTCTGAAAATCAAGAATTTGATTGTATGGTCAATCAAATCTACTCAATAGCTAATTGATCTGCTCATTAAATCATCCAATAGATAGTTTGAAGGTTGGTCTTCTTGAAGATTGTTTAACAGGAAGATTAGATCTTGCAGAGTATAGAAGGAGATCAAGACATCGAACATAAAGATGGATCAAGTAGTGCAATTTTCAAATTCAAAGAAAGCTTTACATTCTCACATTTTTTTATGAGAGCACAAAAATTGCAATCATTTGAGAAGTGTTGACAGTGTTATAGTTTTGGCTTAGGTGTGAGATAGTGAGATATATCAGCTTACGTATAAGCAACACCAACTTTAAGAAGACAACACACTCTAATGTAACTACTAAAAAATTGCTAGTGAAATACTGCAATAGGCTGTTAGTCTAGGAAATTGGACATAGGCTTACACTATAGGTGCATTTGATAACTAATCTTTTCCCAAAAACAATTTCCAATCAAAAATGATTATTTTTTATTCTGTTCCCGAAAATAATTTTTGAGCATTTGAGAGCATTTAGTAACTATTCAAAATTTTTATTCTAGGAAAAGAAATGCGATTGGTAGGACTCCTAATTTTTTTATGTTTTTATTATATCTTTTGTCATTTTTCTCCTTTTCTTCTTTATATTTTTCTTTTTCTTTGTCCTCCTTCTTTCCAGCCAGTTGTTAGCGACGATAGTGGCTGGTGACCAACTGGGCGAGATCTAGCGAGCTTGCCAGAGGCGAGGCTAGCCACCATTAGCCTTGGCCTCGCCAGATTTGGGCGAGCTAAGCTTTCGCCATGTCTAGCCTGACGAGCCTCGCCGATGGCTAGGCGAGGCACTCCTTGTTAGGACTAGAATTAGCACCTAGAGGGGGGTGAATAGGTGTTTAAAGCAATTTTAACAATTTAATCCGAATGAGAGATTAATAAATTAAAACCAACAATTGCAGCAAATGAAAGCAGTTAATGATAAAAGGATTAGGGATAGAGAATCAAGACTTCAGATTTATAGTGGTTCGGCTTAGACCAAGCCTACGTCCACTCTCCCGCACGGACAGCCCCTTCGGCTGGATTTCACTAAGAATCAATAAGAGTGATTACAGTCTCACGCTCTTGAGTCCACAAGTGTAGAAAACTCTACTACACTTCCTCAAGGTCTCACTACAATATGATCTATCTTTTGATTACATATATCGCTCGAAGAATGATATCGCAAAATAGAAAAAGGAGATTCAGACTTTGGAATTCTTCTATCCGCACCCTTCAACAACTAGAGCATCTCTCTTATATACTTCTTCATGCCTTCCATACCGTTGGCACCTTCCAAAGAAGTTCTTCCAATCAACCCGTTGGACAGAATCAATTAGAGAGATCTCGAGCTCTTTAAGGTAAGTGTTGATAGCCCATCAATCCCGCTCGCCCATACAATCAGGATCTCGGTTTCCATAAGTAGATCCTTCCAAAAATAAGTTGCGAAATCTTTAGAGAATCTATACAAATTCGAATACGAAAGTTAGATCTTCTAGTGCTGAATCCAAGTAGAAGGATATTCTCTAGCCGTTAGAATAAAGATCATATAAGATCGAATAAACGTCGGTCTCCGGAAACCTGTCCATGAGAGTAGACTTTGAAATATGAGTCTTGAGTCTTGCTAGCTTCAGACTTTGTCAATAGAGTCTGTAAGTCTTCAGACTAGACTGATGAAAATGTTTTGTCAACTTCAAAATACTTTAAGAGAATTTATCCAACAATCTCCCCCTTTTTGATGGTGACAAATCTTTTCTGCAGATTTGAATATTATTGCCCTGCAATACAACTTTTAAGCAAGCATTGATATCTCATAAAGATTAGAATAAAAATAGTAGAAATTATCCTATACACAGATATATCCTGTACACAGACTTACCCTGTACACAGATCTGCATTCACCGAAACCTCATTAGTCATGAACAGACAGTACTATCTTTATCTAATTTAAAAGCTTAAAGTAATGCAATAATGAACACGCATTCAAAAACTGCACACAATTAAAAACTCAAGATAAAGTCAAAATGGCAACTAAAAAATGTTTAAACTTGAAGAAAAGATTTGGTTTGGTTTGAGGAATGAGTCTGAAGTTGAAATGCTTGAAAATCTGCAAAGTCTTCTCCCCCTTTTTATCAGCATAAAAAAAATCAAGGAGCACGAGAAATGCGAACAAGTTGAAAGTCCTCCATAGACTTGACAGTTCCTTCTAACTTCCTCAAATCTTCCTGTACTTGGGTGAGCGTAGTGCCCTTTGCGTATCCCGAATCGACGCCTGAACATCTTTAAGCCGATCATGCGAGTGATGAACATTGCATGATTTTCATTCTGCAAGGTCTGAAATTCATATCCCATGGCATAAATTTGGCCTTTGAGTTCCAACATGATTTCAAGCAACCTTCGAAAATCTCCAGAATTGTCAGTCTGAGTGCTTGTTTCAACTCGGTCTGATGGTGGAGTCAAGCTAGTATGAATGTCAGCAGGAATTTCAGTATGTGGAGATGATGCCTCTCCTTCAGAAACGTGCAAAGCATGAACATCTTCAGCATCACGAGGTGATCGACTGACACCTGTTTGTATATCTTCTTCTCCAAAAGTCAGTAGAAGAGGGGTATGTTCTCTGTTTGTATCTCCCCCTATTTCCATGTCTTCTGTAGGAGAAAAGAACTCTTCGTTCGACGAGTTTCCTCGGTGACAAGCTGTTGTAGATCCTCTTTCTCGCCTGGAGAAACCGTGTTTGCTGGTTCCTCCGCTTGTTCCGTTTTTTTCTTCTTCCTCTCTTTCTTCCTCTTTCTTCCTTTCTTTCTCTTCCTCTTCCTTTCTTCCTTTCTCTTCCTCTTTCTCTTCTTTTCTTCCTTTCTCTTCCTCTTTCTCTTCTTCTTTCTCTTCCTCTTTCTCTGTTTCTACAAATTGTTGTTCTGGAACAGCTGGAGTAGATTGAGAAACAAGAGCAGAGATGGGTAGAGCATCCTCATCATCTTCATCTTCCAAGATGATTGCCCTTCTCTTCTTGGTAGAACTAACCTTTGGTTCTTTCCCTTTTCTTTTGGCCCGATGAGTCTGGGTCCGAACTTAATAGGAGTCTTCTCCTTGAACTTCTCTAACTTCTTGCTGAGTTCTTTCGGACGCATCTTGGTAATCATCCTCGGCCCGATGACCATTTTATCAATGGTCTTCACAGAGAGAATGTGAGGAGGCTGAATGTTCGATGTCTAAAAATACGAGTGATAAGAGCAGCATAAGGAAGTTTTCCTTTGTCCTTTGCCATGCATCCGTACATGTGAAATATGATGGTGTGTGGCAAAGAGAAGTTAAGACCGGTCTTGATTGCAAACATCAACTTAGCCTCGAGATGGATACATCTGTCTTGGATGTTGATTTGGGTCTCGGCAGTTGATCACAATCTTGTGAAGCAAAGTATTTGTTGCATTCAACCTTGAGTAGGAGAGACGACCTTCAGCAATTCTGTCTTTTGCGAGTTCAAGAGTAGCATGGCTTACAGACACACTAATTGATTGGAAAGCCCCTCTTTCCACACCAAGTATATCTGCCAGAATGTCCTTATCAACAACATATTCTTTATCCGTTACACTGAAAGAAAAGCTGTTTGCATCAATAAAACTAAGATTGGAGTAGAAGTATGTTGTTAATTCGGAATGTGCCATATCACAGTCAGTACAAAACTGATAAAGTTGAAGTTTTTCAAACTTCTCTCTCAGATTTATGCTCAATAAGTTCAGAAAATCGAAATCCACAGTCCGTGGATTCATCACCCCATGCTTCAGCAACTTTTCATACTTCTTCCTATGTCCGTCTGAGCGGAATAGTTCATCCTTCTTTCCTCGAAGGTTTGCAGCCACACCCATACATGGTTTAAAGTGTATGAACATCTTTTCATCATCATCCTTTCCCTCGGCTGATTCATATTACCAAACCTAAGGTCACTGGGAAAGTTTGCAAATGCTTTTGCAAATAGTTCCTTCAGAACAATTCCCGACCTTTCCATGACGGTGAGAAAATGAGTCTCATTTCTGTAACCCTTCTCTTTCAAAAATTCATCAATGAAGGTCATTGCAAAACCTCCTTCCATTAATACAGAGTAAAGCCTATAAACAAAGGCAGGCTTAAGAGTTCTTACTGGTTCGATATCTTCAAAAACTGTTTTTGCATCTTGAGGGCGATGTTCTTGAGGTCTAGTTGGGGAAGACCGCAGTTGAGATCGTTGAGGAGTTTGCTCAGAAGGAAAGTCGCTTTCTTCGGTCAGATCGAAATGCGTAGGCCCCTTACTAGATCCTTGTGGTCCCCTGTTTGCTATTCTGGATGACTTCCTTTGATACGACATTGTTGCTTTCTTTGGAGAAGCTTTCTCACTTGTGTCGCAAGAAAGTTAAAAACTTTGAGACGAAGAAGTTTTGGAGAGAAAACACACGGAGCAGTGAAAAGCTTTTTGTTCTAGGGTTTCGGGTAAAGTGAAAACGAAGAAGAAGTGTATAAAAGATAACAGATACGGGGGAAATCCAATCATCGCAAATTTTGGAAATCTTTAAGAATTTCCTTTAGAAAAAAATAACTCCATTAATAAATCGATAACCACCCCTTTTAAAGTGTAACTGCCTTAATAAGCTCAATTAGAGATAAACAGACAGTCTTACCTTATCGATATGACAGTTTAAATAAATAACTTACGTCGTGTCGATTCGTATTCTCGTCTTCAATCTTTGAGTCGATGCTCGTCGAGACTTTAGTTTCTAAGTCCGAGCTTCAACATTCGTCAAGAGATAATATATTGAGTCTTGAGCGAATAGACTCAAACAAGCTTTTCTCAAGTGGCTTTGTGAAGATGTCTCGCGTTGATTCTTTGAGTCTATGAACTGTATCAAGACCTCTTTGTTCTGAACATGATCTCTTATAAAGTGATGTCGAATCTCAATATGTTTTGCCCTTGAATGTAGGATAGGATTCTTTGTAAGATTGATTGCGCTGCTGTTGTCACATCTTATTTCTGTGCAAGAGTCCTCAATGCCAAAGTCTTGCAGTTGTTGTTTTATCCACAGTATTTGAGAATAGCAACTTCCAAGGGCTACGTATTCTACTTCAGCCGTTGAAAGAGCTACAGTACTTTGTTTCCTTGAAAACCAAGATACTGCCCTGTTTCCAAGCAATTAACAGGTACCTAAAGTGCTTTTTCTTTCAACTCTACAACCTGCAAGATCTGCGTCTGAATAGCCAAGAAGTGTAAAGTCTCCTTCTTTGGGATACCATAGACCGATCTTAGTAGTAGTAGCAACATGTTTAATAATACGTTTAACAACACTTAGATGAGAATTCTCTAGGATCAGATTGAAACCTAGCGCATATGCAAACACTAAATAATATGTCAGGTCTGGATGCAGTAAGATAAAGAAGTGAACCAATAATACTCCTGTATAACTTTTGGTCGATTTTCTTCCCTGCTTCATCTTTGTCTATCTTCAAGGAACTTGACATTGGTATGTCAGTCTTTTTGCAATTTTCCAGACCGAACTTTTTAACAAGTTCTTTTGCATATTTCTCTTGATGAATGAATATTCCCTCCTTTAGTTGTTTAACTTGTAGACCAAGGAAAAGGATAGTTCACCCATCATGCTCATCTCGAATTCATCCCGCATAGACTTAGAAAATTTCTTGCACAAAGTCTCATTAGATGATCCGAATATGATGTCATCAACATAAATCTGAACAAGTATAAAACTTTTACCTTCCTTTTTAATAAACAAAGTAGTGTCTACCTTTCCTTTAGAAAAGCCATTATGAATTAAGAAATTACTTAGTCTTTCATACCAAGCTCGAGGAGCTTGTTTCAATCCATATAAAGCTTTCTTCGTCCGAACACCGAGTCTGGTTTCTTTGAGTCTTCGAATCCAGGAGGTTGTTCCACGTAGACTTCTTCTTGAATAAATCCATTCAGGAATGCGCTTTTGACATCCATTTAAAACAACCTGAAATTCTTATAACAAGCAAAAGCAAGTAGTAATCTGATTGCCTCTAACCTTGCTACTGGAGCGTAAGTCTCATCATAGTCTATCCCTTCCTCTTGCATGTATCCTTTAGCTACGAGTCTTGCTTTGTTTCTCGTTACTTTGCCTTTTCGTCAACTTTGTTCTGAAAACCCATTTAGCTCCAATAACTGATTTACTTTTTGGCTTGGGAGTTAATTCCCATACGTCATTAATACTGAATTGTCTCGAGCTCTTCTTGCATTGCTTCAATCCAGCTTTCATCAGTTAAGGCTTCTTCAATATTTTTGGGTTCTATTTCAGAAATAAGAGCAACAAGTACTAGACTCTTCTCGCCTTTTGGATCTTGTTCGAATTCCCTCATTAATGTTCCCAATAATGAGTTCTTCAGATGACTAGACTTGTGCTTCCGCCATTCGGGTCGATCGATAGATTGTTGATCTTCTTCTTGAGTAGATTCTTCATCAGTAGCTTGTTGTACCGATTCCGAATTAGTAACTGCTTCAGTGGAGTTAGATCTAGCAGAGTCTGGAGCAGATTCTGAATCTTCAGTCTGAATTTGCTGAACTTGTGGAGACTCTTGAAATTTGACATTCATTGATTCGTCCACAGTTTGAGTTTTTTTGTTGAATACTCTAAAAGCTTTGCTTGTAGTTGAGTAACCAAGAAAGAATCCTTCATCTGATTTTTCTTCAAACTTACCAACACGATCATTTGCATTCTTTAGAATAAAACATTTGCAACCAAATATTTGAAAATAAGAAACTGTTGGTTTCTTTCCTTTAAAAATTTCATAAGGAGTTTTCTCGAGAATTGGTCTTAAAATACTCGGTTTATTATATAGCAAGCGGTTGAAACACTTCAGCCCAAAACCTTGAAGAAATTTGATTTCCAATTAAAAGAGTTCTTGCCATTTCTTGTAAAGACCTATTCTTCCTTTCCACAACCTCATTCTCGTTCTGGTGTATATGGAGAGGAGAATTTGTGTTGAAAACCAAATTCATCACAAAATTTAGTAAAGTCTTGATTTTCAAACTCATCTCCATGATCTGTACGAATGCTTGAGATAGTGTGACATTTCTCATTCTGCACTTTCTTAGCAAACTTTGAAAAGAGAGAGAAAGTTTCTGACTTACTTGAAAGAAAGTAGACCCAAGTAAATCGTGAGTAATCATCCACGATTACCAGACAGAACCTTTTTCCACCAATGCTTTGCATTCAGGTAGGTCCAAACAAATTCATATGCGTAAGCGCAATACATGATTACCGGAAACTTTATTTATTGATTTGTAAGAATTTCTAACCCGTTTACCCAGACGCATGGTGTACATAGATCAGACTTTGAGTAATTGAGAATAGGCAACCCTCGAACAAGTTTCTTGGTAGAGATCTTGTTGATTTGCTTCAAATTGATATG
Organism: Eucalyptus cloeziana; assembly: GCA_014182715.1. Taxonomy (NCBI): domain Eukaryota; kingdom Viridiplantae; phylum Streptophyta; class Magnoliopsida; order Myrtales; family Myrtaceae; genus Eucalyptus; species Eucalyptus cloeziana. The sequence goes on along the minus strand of CM024641.1, from coordinate 58,827,695 downwards.
GCCTAGCTTTCTGTGCCATTGATTTGCTTCATCTTATACTGATATTAAGCATTGTGATCTTTCTTGATTCACATCCAAAAGGTAGATATTTCCATGTCTTCGTCCAGTAAAAAATTGAGTAAAGTCTTTACTGATTCCAGAGCACGTTTCTTCCTGGAAGTTGATCTTGAAACCAGTATCGCACAACTGACTTATGCTAAGCAGGTTGTAATTTAATCCTTCAACTAAGGAAACATTATCGGTTGACAAACTTCCAATCTTTACTGTTCCTCGACCAGTAATTCTTCCTTTGTTGTTACCACCAAAGGAAACTTTTCCTCCGTCTATCCGGGACAAGTTTTATGAAGCGGCTTGAGTCTCCTGTCATGTGTCTTGAGCAGCCACTATCAAGATACCATTTAATCTTCTTTTTGATAGTAACCTGCAATTAACATGAATTCAAGCTCTTTTTTGGTACCCATACCATCTTGGGTCCGAAGTGTTAGAACAATAGACAGTCTTAGCCCAGCTCTTTTTGATGTGTCTCCAAACCAAAGGACATTCTTTTTCAAAATGTTCGAAGCTTTTACACTTGGAACATCTCAACGCATTTTCGCCAACAGGTTTTACAAAAACTTTCTGGAAATGATTCTTATAAGCGTTCTAGCTGGTCTCTGTTTAATTCTTTCTTTAACTTTCGGAAAATCAATTAGTGGAATAGTTTCAGAAGTCATACCAAGACCTAATTTATCAAAGTATGGTCTTTGTATCGAAAGAATCTTATCCAACTTTTCAGAACCATTTGAAAATCTTTTTGATATGTTAATGATATCATTTTTCAAAATATTATTTTCATTTGAAATAATGTCTGAGTTTTCTTTCACAGTATCAAAATCTTTTTCCAGCTTTTCAAACTTTTCTTTCAAAAGTTTATCCTGTTGTTTCAATGTAGAATTTTCCCTTTTTAATTCAGAGATCCTCTTAAGAGTGGTTTTCATACTAAGACAAAGTTCATCAATATATTTAGAAACCTTAATAGGAATTTTCAGGTTACCAACCTCGAGTTATTGTCTCGAGTCTCGTGTCTCGAATCAAGGTCTCGAGTCCGAGTCCGATTTTGCCATCAAACAGATATTGGCATAATCATCGTCACTTTCTTCACATTCGTATCACTCCAAGTCTCGCTTTGAGTGCCTTCCTGTTTTTCTCGGTCTTTCCTTTTCTCTTCTTTAACAGAGGACAGTTGGGTCTGATGTGTCCCTTTTTCTTGCATTCAAAGCAAGTCACTTCTTTGTTAGAATCATCTTCCTCTCGTTGACCTGTTTTGAAACCTTTGAGAATTTTGTTTCTTCCAATTGAATTCCCTTCCTTTTCTCGTTCAACTTTCGAATCTCTTTATCATGAGTGCCGTTCTTCATCATCTAGTTCTTCTTCAGAGTCTGTAACATCAGAATAGTTATTAGACTTTAAGGCAATAGATTTCTTACCTTTTGAGTCTTCCTCTTCGTTGGTCTGTTCCACTTCATAGGATTGAAGAGTCCCAACTAGTTCGTCTACATAGAGTGGAGCAATCCTCTATGTCTCTCTTATTGAGGTTTTTATGTAATTCCGTCTTTTGAGAGTCCTCGAAGGAGTTTGTTGACCTTCATATGTCCCGAGATTGGATGTCCCCGATATTCAAGACCATTCACAATTTCAGAAAGCGACTAAACATGTCAGTTATTGATTCTCCTAATCTCATTCTGAAGACTTCATATTGTCCCAAAAGAATGTTGATCCTCGTTTCTTTCACACGATCAGTTCCTTCATAGGTAATATGAAGCCTATCCCAGACTTCTTTTGCTGTATCACAAGAAGATATTCTGTTATACTCAGTAGGGGATAAAGCACAATATAAAGAGTAAATAGCTTTGGCGTCAAGAGTCTGTCTCTTGGTGATTTCTTCTTGAGTCAGAAGAGTAGGAACATCAGTTTCTTTTCCTCTCTCTGATTCTGATGCAGCAGCAGGAATGATTCCCTTATCAACCACTTCCCATTCCAAAGGATCTTTTGATCTTAGAAATGCCTTCATCTTATTTTTCCATATGCTGTAGTCTTTTCCATCAAAGTATGGAGGTCTGGTATTGCTTTGACCTTCAACCAACCCTGTAGGCAACATACAAGCCATAGATCTTTTACTTAGAAGTAAAGACACTTCTTATAAGCAAGTACACGAGCTCTGATACCAATTGTTAGGACTAGAATTAGCACCTAGAGGGGGGTGAATAGGTGTTTAAAGCAATTTTAACAATTTAATCCGAATGAGAGATTAATAAATTAAAACCAACAATTGTAGCAAATGAAAGCGAGTTAATGATAAAAGGATTAGGGATAGAGAATCAAGACTTGATTTATAGTGGTTCGGCTTAGACCAAGCCTACGTCCACTCTCCCGCACCGGACAGCCCTTCGGGCCGGATTTCACTAAGAATCAATAAGAGTGATTACAGTCTCACGCTCTTGAGTCCACAAGTGTAGAAAACTCTACTACACTTCCTCAAGGTCTCACTACAATATGATCTCTCTTTTGATTACATATATCGCTCGAAGAATGATATCGCAAAATAGAAAAAGGAGATTCAGACTTTGGAATTCTTCTATCCGCACCCTTCAACAACTAGAGCATCTCTCTTATATACTTCTTCATGCCTTCCATACCGTTGGCACCTTCCAAAGAAGTTCTTCTAATCAACCCGTTGGACAGAATCAATTAGAGAGATCTCGAGCTCTTTAAGGTAAGTGTTGATAGCCCATCAATCCTGCTTTTCGCCCATACAATCAGGATCTCGGTTTCCATAAGTAGATCCTTCCAAAAATAAGTTGCGAAATCTTTAGAGAATCTATACAAATTCGAATACGAAAGTTAGATCTTCTAGTGCTGAATCCAGTAGAAGGATATTCTCTAGCCGTTAGAATAAAGATCATATAAGATCAGAATAAATGTCGGTCCGATAACTGTCCATGAGAGTAGACTTTGAAATATGAGTCTTGAGTCTTGCTAGCTTCAGACTTTGATCTTCAGACTTTGTCAATAGAGTCTGTAAGTCTTCAGACTAGACTGATGAAAATGTTTTGTCAACTTCAAAATACTTTAAGAGAATTTATCCAACACTCCTTGCCCAAATCAACGAGATCGAGGCCCGTGGTGGCTAGGCGAGCCTTCGGTGATTCATTGGGGGGAAGAAGAAGAGAGAAGAAGAGAGAATGAGAAAAAAGGAAAAGAAAAGAGAAAAAAGAAATATAGGTTTGGGTTTGATTTTGGAATTGTCTCCGGGAACAAAAAAAAAAAGTAATCTTCATTCTACCGATTATAGTGAAGCAACCTTATAGATCTCTTCACGTGGAGTAGGCGCATTGTCAAATCACGTAAATTCACAATGTTTATGTTTTATTTCTGCAATTTATTTCTTGCTTGAATTGTTTTGTTTATTCACCTTCCACATTAATTGTGACATGTACAGTGGAGAAAGAACAAACTTTGCCATAAACTGATACAAAAGTTACTAAAGGGAAGGGGAAAGTTGCTTTCGAATACAACAAGAAAGCGTATAGTGGGCTTAAGGGTGAGAAAAAACCAACTCTAGGAGGGATAAATAATGGTTTTGAGAAAGGAAAGGTTGACACAACCTTGTTTATTAAAAGGAAGAAAAAGATTTTCTACTTGTTCAAATATATGTAGACGATATAATCTTTGGATCTTCTAATGAGAATCTGTGCAAAAAGTTCTCAAAGTCTATGCAAGAAGAATTTGAAATGAGCATGATGGGTGAATTAACTTTCTTTATGGGACTGCAAGTCAGACAATCGAAGAAAGGAACATTCACTAATCAAGAGAAATATGCCGGAGATGTTATCAAGAAGTTTGGGATGGAAAACTGCAAGAAAACAAAAACTCCCATGTCAAGTTCTTCAAAGCTTGACATGGATGAAGGTGGAAAAAAAGTCGACCAAAGGCTATATAGAAGCATGATTAGTTCTCTTCTTTATCTCACTGCCTCTAAGACCTGATATTCTACTTAGTATGTGTGTATATGTGCTAGATTTTAATATGATCCCAAAGAGTCGCACCTAAGTGCTGTTAAATGTATTATCAAATACATTACGACTTATTTGAAGCTAGGTCTATGGTATCCAAAAGGAGGAGACTTTACTTGGTTATTTTGATGCCGATATGGCTAGTTGTAAAGTTGACAGGAAAAGTACTTCAGGAACATGTCAATTGTTGGGGAAAAATGTTAGTGTCTTGGTTCTCAAGAAAGCAGAATATTGTGGCCCTCTCGACAACAGAAGTAGAGTATGTTGCTCTTGGAAGTTGATGTTCACAAATTCTGTGGATCAAGCAACAACTAAGAGATTTTGGAATAGAAGAATCATGCACCGAAATAAGATGTGACAATACAAGTGCGATCAATCTTACTAGAAATCTTATTCTTCACTCAAGAGCAAAGCACATCGAAATTCGCCATCACTTCATAAGAGACCATGTACAAAATGGCAAGATCAATGTTCAATTCATTGATTCGAAGAATCAACTAGTAGATATTTTTACCAAACCATTGAAAAAAGGCATATTCAAGTCCATTCGTGAAAAGTTGAACATCACATTTCCATCTGACTAAAGTCTATAGATGTACAAACTCAACAGATCAACTGTGGAAAATGCATATGTCTGAAGATCTTCCAGACTCAGGTAGTTTTATTTTAAATTTTTGGTGCGTAAGTTTCTTTCCTTAATGAACAAGTACGTTTATACTTAATTTATCACTTGCCTTTTACATTTTTGGAATTTGTGTTATCTCTACAAATTTTTCAGAATTAATCTCGAAAATTGTTGACAGTTACTTTTTTGAATTTCTTTAAAATGGTATTTTCCTTTTATGACGGTTCGGCTGTCATACTTCAAATTCTTTAAATCCCTCGGAATTTTTCTTTTACAATTACAAACCCTAACTCTCAAACCCTCATCTTTCTTGAACTCTCTCTCGAATCCTCTGCAAACTTCTTACTCACTCCTACACAAACATGTCGTCAAAGTCCTCCAAGTCTGCTTCTATGTCATTCCAAAGGAAATCTTCTCGCATTGCTAGTCGTAGGCCTCGAAATGCTCCTCAAGGTCCTACGCATTTTGACCTGATCGGAGAAGATTCACCTCGAATTTCTCCTCACCACTCTACAGATGAGGAAGTTACTTGGGATACAACCTCGATTTCAGTGAGAAGGCCTAAGGTACTTCTTAAACATTATAATTTTTTGAAGTTGGGAGGAAGCCCTATGGACTTCATAAGTAATTTTCTGAAAGAAAATGGCTTGGAAATGAAACCCTATTCTTGTGAGTCATGGAGAAGTTAGGATTGGTAGAGCCTAGAACTGCAGAAAATGAATTTTCAAAATTTCCTTCCAATCCTCGTTTTGGAGCAGATGGTCAGCCCGAAAACAAGGATGATGATGAGAGGATTTTTAAGAACTTTCAACCAAAAATTGGTGTGGCGGCTGAAATCACTGGAGAAAGGACAAAATTGTTTCGTTCAAAAAAGCGTAAGAAGGTTTTTGCTCAAATGCTGAATAGAGGGGTCATCAGCCCTCGCACTATGGATTTTGATTTTTTGGATTCTATCAAGGTTAACTTGAGGGAAAAGCTTGCTAAACTTCAGATAGAGAAGTTCTGTATGGAAACGTCGGAAGCATACCCCGAATTGATGGCATACTTTTATTCTAATATGTCTGTTTTGAATCCCACTCATATTCAGTTTACTATGTATGATAAAGTTTTTGATGTAGATGTGAATCTATTGGCTAACATTTTGGGGGTAGAAATGAATGGATTCCTGCCCATTAATGTGTCTAATGCGCAGGCCACAAAGTTTCTAGTACGAAACAGAATTCCTAGTGGGGGTATCACTTATTCTCGTATGCATACTTCAAATATCTTGCTGCACAAGATAGTCATCAACTGCATCAGACCCAGGGCTGCTTCAAAGACTGATGTTTCCATATTCGAAGCAAAGATGATGTTGGCCATCTGCAATGGTATTGCATTTTCCCTCCCTCACACTATCATTCTGCATATGTACAAGACGGTTATGAAAGGAAAAGGACAATTACCGTACTCTACATTGGTAACTAGACTCTTCAGACACTTTCATATTCAACCACCATCTCAACTTCGTTCCCAAACTCTTGCTCCCATGCAAATTGGACGGAAAATGATTTTAAAGATGTGATTGAAAGATCTTTCGGGAGCCCTTGGATCTTCTAAAGAAAAGAATCTGTTAGCAAAATCAAGCAAGGATCTACTGTTGAGAAGAAACGCAAAGGGAAGAGTGTTGCCTCGAAAACACCAAAAAGAAGAGATCCATTCTTCTCCAGGATGAAGACGAGGAAGATGATGATGAGACAATCTCTACCGTTGCCTTGCGTAATCTTCAAGATTTTGTTGAATCAGAGGAGGAAGAAGAAGATGAAAGTGAGAAAGAACTAGGAGAAGAGAGTGATGGTGAAGAAACTTAAGTAAAAGAGACAAAGGATGATGACTCAAATGGAGTGCTAGTGTGAACCATGAACAGGATGAGACTGACAAGGAATGAGAAGATACTAGGGAAATTGATGCCTAAGATTTTGAGGAGATGAGAACTGATAAACAAACCCATGTTGGAAAAGAAAAGGTTCAAGAGGAAGAAGTTACTTCTCAGACTGAAGGCACCAAAACAGGGAGAGTAAGTGAGAAAACTCGCATTGTTGAACCTACTGCTAGTGATGGAACCAGTCGATCCCCTCCAGATGCTGAAGATGTTTTTGCATCCCATTTCCCTGAAGTCTCACCTAAAGGACTAGAAAAAGAAACTACTGTTCAGGGGGAGCAAAGAACTACACATGTTCAAATTAATGTTCCTTCACTTCTAGATACTCCATAGGTACAATTCACCGAGGCTAGTGCCCAAACTAACCGGAAGCAAACTATCCTCAGATAGTCGAACTCCTCTTGGAGATTAAGGCATAGCAATATGCAATGTAGTTTGAAATTCATAAGTTACATGCTGCTCTCAATTCTACTTCAGAATTCCTTATAAGCAAGATACAATCTCTTGATACTCAGGTTCTAACTTTGAATTAGCAGGCTTCACAAACTATAGTGAAAGTGGAGATTGTTTATCATCAGTGCCTGAATAAGCTTGAGGAGACCATGCAATCCTTGGAGGATTTCTGACTTGTTTGTGTTCCAAAACAACCCTGATCGGTTTTTCAACTCAACCTCTTTTATGCCTAATTCACTTTATCTTTTTGTTGCTAACAAAAAGGGGAGAGATTATGCAGATTTAAAACTTTTGGCAGATTGAATCTTTTGTGGTGTTATTTTGTGGTTGTATTTTGAATTTGTGTTTCAACTTGTGGTGCTTGGACTTGTGTTTGAACTTTGATTGATATTGGTATGTGTTTTGCAAAACTGTTAAGATTGATGTGTTTTGTGGATGCATACTATAATTCATTATCATCTGTTCTTTATCATGTGCTGCTAAAGTGTTGTTTTGCAAGATATAATTTTATTTTATGATTAAACTGCATGAAAGTTTTATCACTATCAAAAAGGGAGATTGTTGAGAAAACTCCCGTTAGGTTTTGAAGTTGACAAAACTTTCCTTCTCTTATTCTTATTCTTACTCTGAGGAATATTGGACTTCTGCGTCTATCGAGGAATGCTGTTAAAGTCTATTTTACATTAGAAGTCTTTCCTACTCTAACGAAGATCCAAACTGAACCCAAGTCAAGAACGAAGATATAATCAAACTCGGGATTATTAATTTTTCAACAAGGATTCAATACGAACAGATTATATCTGGCTTTCTGGTGAAAAATCTCACTTACCATTTCTAAATATATTGATGAAATCATTCTCGAAGACAAGTTCCTTTTTGGGAAGCATCTACTTATGAAAACCTAGATTCTGATTGTATGGGCGACCAGGATCATCGGATTTTCACCTCAATCTTCACATGGCTATAAGATTTCCTTAATTGATTCTATCCAACGGGTTGATTGGAAGAAATTCCTTGGGAAAGTGCCAATGGTTATAAAGGCATGGAGGAGTATTTAAGGAGGTCATTCGGTTCATTTGAGAGAGTGCGTGAGAATTAAAATTCCAAAGTTTGAAGCTTTTCAAATCACTTATTCTTCATCGATAGTGCTTACAATTATACTCAAGAGAGAAAAACACAAAGGAGTAACTTAGTGTGAGAAAAAGAAACTCTTAACTGGGTGATCGTACTCAAATCATTGTAATTCTCTTTTAATTCATAGTGAAATCCAGCTAGAAGGCTGTCAGCATGGAAAAGTAGACATAGACTTGATCTAAGTCGAACCACTATAAATCTTGTGTTTAATTTCTTCTTCCCTTAACTCCTTTAATTTGTTTGTTGCAATATTTTTCTAAGTTCTACTAATTCCAAAATATTTTATTTGAGTCTAAGTTTATATCAGAAGTCCTGTTCAAAAAAAAAATTATATAGAAGTCTAGTGTTAGTCAAACTTTGATTGAAAAAAAATTACTTTTACTACCTTTATTGGATAAATTCGTTTTTACATCTATTCACCCCCCCTCTCTAGGTGGTAATAATAGCACTTTCAAGGACAACCAAGTGAGGACGACCAAACACTCATTTGCTTCATGGACTTTGGAGATAGACACTAGAGCTCATTACGCTGACGGAGTGGGCTCTTTTTCTTACCTCTCAAGTCTCCATTAAGGAGTCGCCAGGCTGCCGACCAAGTCTAGGCGCCCGAACAAGGTTGGTCGAGCTCTCGAACAATGCCCATTAGCTATCGTGTTTTCCGGCATGATAGCTAGGCACTCGACCCTATTTAGAATAAAGTGATTGACCACCAATCTTAAAGATTTTCTACGTGGAAGAAATCAATCTCGTGTGATATCTTCGTTGGTTGACAATCATTTTAAAGGCAAGATTCTTTCCATACTCAAACTATACTATTTCTAAAAATCAAAAATTTGATAGTGTGGTCAATCAAATCTACTCAATAGCTAATTGATCTACTCATTAAATCATCCAATGGATAGTTTGAAGGTTGGTCTTCTTGAAGATTGTTTAACAGGAAGATAAGATCTTGCAGAGTATAGAAGGAGATCAAGACGTCAAAGATAAAGATGGATCAAGTAGTGCAAATTCCAAATTCAAAGAAATCTTTACATTCTCACATTTTCTTATGATAGCATAAAAATTGTAATCATTTGAGAAGTGTTGACAATGTTATAGTTTGGGCTTAGGTGTGAGATAGTGAGATATATCAGCTTAAGTATAAGCAACACCAACTTTAAGAAGACAACACACTCTAATGTAACTACTAAAAATTGCTAGTGAAATACTACAGTAGGCTGTTAGTCTAGGAAATTAGACATAGGCTTACACTATAGGTGCATTTGATAACCAATCTATTCCCAAAAACAATTTCCAATAAAAAAATGATTCTTTTTTATTCTATTCCCGAAAGTAATTTCCGAGCATTTGAGGGCGTTTAGTAACTATTCAAAAAATTTTATTCCGGGACAAGAAATGCGATTGGTAGGACTCCTAATTTTTTTTTTATGTTTTTATTATATCTTTTGTTATTTTTCTCCCTTTTTTTTTTCTTTTTTTTTTTTTTTTCTTTTTTTTCTTTCTAGCTAGTTGTTGGTGATGGCAGTGGTCGGCGGCCAACTAGGCGAGATCTAGCGAGCTTGCCAGAGGCAAGGCTAGCCACCGTTACCCTTGGCCTCGCCAAATTTGGATGAGCTAAGCTTTCGCCCTGGCTAGCCCGACGAGCCTCGTCGATGGCCAGGTGAGGCACTCCTCGCCCAAATCAGCAAGACCGAGGCCCGTGGTGGCCAAGCGAGCCTTCGGTGAGCTTGTCGGACCTCGCCCAACAAGTCGGCGGCAATGACGGTGGTGGCCGGTAGTGGCCGGTAATCCATTGGGGGGAAGAAGAAGAAGAGATCAAGAAGAGAGAATGAGGGAAAAAAAAAAAGATAGGTTTGGGTTTGATTTTGAAATTGTCTTCGGGAACAAAAAAAGTAATCTTCATTCTACCGATTATAGTGAAGCAACATTATAGATCTCTTCACGTGGAGTAGGCGCATTGTCAAATCACGTAAATTCACAATGTTTATGTTTTATTTCTCCAATTTATTTCTTGCTTGAATTGTTTCATTTATTCACCTTCCACATTAATTGTGACATGTTCCATGGAGAAAGAACAAACTTTGCCATAAACTGATACAAAAGTTACTAAAGGGAAGGGGAAAGTTGCTTTCGGATACAACAAGAAAGCGTATAGTGGACTTAAGGGTGAGAAAAAACCATCTCTAGGAGCGATCAATCTCAAGATAACTTGGTGACGGAGAGTTCGACACCGTGTTCAGGTTCAACAACCAACCTAAGAGCAGGGGAGTGGATGTAGTTGGGAGAAAGGGTGAAGGAGAAGTTGGAGAGAAGCCGGGCAATGAGAATCTTGAGCTCCACCATTGCCAGGTTCTGCCCGAGGCACACGCGAGGTCCTACTCCGAAGGGCATGTACAAGTGCGGCAGCTTACAGGCTCCCGTGATCCCGTTGGCGAATCTCCCCGGGTTGAAAGAGTAGGAGTCTGGCCCCCATATCTCAGGGTCCGTGTGCAGTGTTAACACCATCGTCCACACGTTCACTCCCTCCGGCACTTTCAGGTCCCCGAATTTCATATCCGTCAAGGCCTCCCTCGACACCAGTGGCACGGGGGAGTATAGCCGCAGCGACTCGTTTATCACCATTGTGAGCTGCACCCAGTACAGAAAGGTTAACACATGCCGACGATCATGAAATCAAAACGTTATATTATGTGCACTCTGTCTTAAAGGTATGGGGAAGGCGCACCAGTTTCATCTTACGGATCATATCAGCATCAGGAAGACGGTCCCCACAAACTTCAAGAACCTCGGCACGCACATGATTTTGCCACTCTTGACTGGAAGCCAGCAGCATGAGGCACCATGTCGCAGAGACAGCAGTGGTCTCATACCCAGCCAAGTAAATGTTTTTGCAGTTGTCGACAATGAAGCGGTCCATGGCCTCCTGGCTCAAGTCGCAGTTTTTGGCACTCTCGAGAACCATCTGCAGAAGGTCGTTCTCATATGCAGTTTCCATCCTCTCCTTCACCACCTGCAGTATCAAACTCCGGACCTCCTTCTCCAGTGCCCAGGCTTCTCTGTTACTCTTGGTAGGGAGGTATCTGCGTCATTGCATAAACAGAATTGATTAAAGCAGCTGAGCGACAGTGGATTTTCCTTTTTCCCTTTCTTTTCAAGGGGGCGGTATGGAAGGCAAGGCTTAATTGGAGGTTCTTCGGGAGAAAGAGATATTTAACTTCGCACCTCATGCCAGGAATTCCCATGGAAAGACCTCTCTTGGACATGGCCTCTTGGAGAGCCCTCAACTTGTGGAAGATCTCCTCTCCTTTGGCAAAATTGCTGCCAAAGCAGGCCTTGGAGATGACATCTCCGGAGAAACTTCTCATGTGCTGGTCGATGTTAATGCTGGCTACTCCACCGGCTGCCTCCACTTTGTTCTTCCAGGACTTCAACAGTGTCTCTGTGGACTCGTTTATGAGGTTTATCATTCCCTGCGAGCGGGCAAACTCAGAAATGTTAATTTTGAAAAGAAAAAATTGGCGGTGGTGATGGTGATATTGAAAGACATCAATTAAGATAACATACCTTGACCTTCTCCATGTAGAGCTCAGGAGCGAGGATCTTGCGCTGACGAGCCCAGTGGGGGCCGTTGGAAGTTAAGATGCCTCGACCCATCAAGGGACCCCTCTCCTTGAACTGGTATGAGGGCTTACCCAAGTCCAAGGATGTACAGGTGGTAATCTCCCTCACCACGTCTGGTCGGTTCACATAGATTATCTGTGTGTTCCCCAGCGAGAACGCAAATGTATCTCCTGTAAAAATCATGAGACATCAGCGCATGACATCAGCCTGATCTGATTGTCCATGTCCGAACCACAAACGATCAATCCAATTCATTTAAGAGTGGGGGAAGGAGAAATGATATGATTCGGGAGTAGTGAATTACTCCTGTTTTATTAATGAGTGAGAACGTGTCAAATGATATTTAGCGTGAATGTGAGAAGTGATTTCGGGGCGCTGGAGTCATTTTGGTTGAGTCCAATCCTCATCCAGCTCCAGTGGAGCTACCCAGCGCCCGCATCGGTCATTATCAAAGAACTACCAATAAGCCCAAAAAAGAAAGAGCAGACATTGGTAGGGGTTGCAAGTTTTAAAAAATGGAAACGGGCAGTGAAAGAACCTTCAACGTCTACCGCCCTATGCCGTGCGGTGTGTCAACCGACATGATAGGCTTCAAGTTCAGCCTTAAGGTAGAGAAAACATATGTCACGGTGATGCACGTAGTCATCCAGATCTGACTAGGAAATCTGAGTAGCACCGTTCTCTAAGTTTCATAAACTCTCTTATGATTGTACGAAAATCTTGCGTCTAATTTATGTAGTTTGGAACATGGAAAATCGAAACACGTGAATATTGTTAGATTAATTGTGGAAAAGAGATGAAATTCCCAGTTAGGGCAGCCAGGAGGTGAACTACCGTATTGTTTTCTCCACTTGTCAAAGAAGGGGAAGAGGACAGCAGCGCAATCATGGCGGGCAGGGGGCTGGCCGGGCGGAGTCATGGGAACGGAGGAGGAGGAGGATCTCGCCTTTTTGATCTCCCTGATGTTGCCGAGCAGGAAGACGGGGGGCGGTCCATTGATGCCTTGTTTCCTCAGCAAGGACCTCGACTTTTCCGGTTTCACCACAAGCGCGTTGTACAGCCTCAGCAACACTCCTATTACGCCCACCACGGCTATGGATATCAGTGCCTTTGCGTTCGAGTACTGCAGATATTCCATTGCTGATGATCCTCCCTAGTCCTAATGGGAACGTCACTCCGGAGGTCACAGCACCAATTGGGAGGTTGCTAATGGGTTTTGGTCGGATGGATTGGGAGGTTGTGATGCTGTTGCCAGATGCTAGCAAGGCTCAGTTATAACATACAAAGGGTGACGAGGACAACGCTGTCATAAGAGATATTGGAAGTATAACAATTCTGCCTCATTACTTCGGTCACGCTGACCACGTGGCCATTAAAAGAAAGCAATAACTTAAAGATCGCAGTACGCCGAGCCGGTCCGTCAAAGTGGAGTAAGAAAGTGGAAATCACACTCGAGACCGGCATGATTAGTCAGAGAGTGAGGACAACCAAGTGAGGACACTAATTTGCTTCATGGACTCTGGATTCTTTGGAGATAGACACCAGAGCTCATTACACTGAGGGTGGGCTCTTTCTCTTACCTCTCGAGTCCCCACCAAGGAGTCGCTAAGCTGCCAGCCAAGTCTGGGCGCCCAAACAAAGCTGGTCAGGCTCTTTGTTAACACCTAAATTTTTAAATTTTCATTTATTTCATACAAAATTCATTAATTTTTATTTCATACAAAAAATTGAAATTAATTTTTAATCCCTAAACAAAATATTAGAATTAAATCGTAGCACGTGGACTGTTTTGAAATTGGAAAGATCATAAGCAGCAGGGCTATTATTCCATTAAAATATCTTATATATGGGGAATTGGTGTCATGGTCTCAATATAGGAAAGGGTCTTCTCTGAAAGATGAGAAAGACTAGTCATCTACGCGGACAATATTTGCAAGAGATTTTCTTTGTTAGATTGGAAAAATCAATCAAGAGAAAATAAAATATCGCCCCTTTCCTTCAGTACTAAAATTGTTACTTCTATATAAGCGGACAAAGAAAGAATCGTGGAAGAGAGACATCCGTTCTGCCAGAAGAGAGAAAAGGGAACGGTGGTCAAATTGCTTTAGCCCCACTCACCAATTTCCCAACGTGTCAGAGATTGTCCTTGCCATGTCATTGCTTTAGCCCCACCCGAATTTCTTGCTGCAGGTTTTCTTAAGTCAAATTGCAAACCAATCTCAACGGTGCCTTCAACGTTTGTTCAGAAACTTCCACGGTGATTTATTGCCATCCCAGGCGAAATTTTTAGACGATCTCAACGACTTTTGCCTGCACCTCAATTGTGAACCACCCACCTTCGGACACTAGCCGCCGTTCTTGTTCGTATCGGGACCGAGTCGATTCTACGGAGTTCTTATTTTTGCAGGTTCGTTGACTGTGGGCCCACGGTCATCCTTTGCCGGGGAGCACCACCATGCCGAGCTTCACCCACGGGCCATTACCAATCATCCGTTGAGCCAATTCCGTTGAGTTCAAATTTGGTAATATTACTTGCAAAATTAGATAATTATCTTATCTAAATTTGATTGAGATATTTTACTGCCTAATATATTTTTTATTAATATCTAACATGCATATCTATGAGTGATAGACAAATCTCTCAATTAGGATTTATTTCCTAATTCGCAACCCCATATAATTTTTGATCTCATCTATAAGGTTTTAGATGGAATTATTGATTTCGTGGGAATCTTTAAAATTGATATTTTGATCTTTAAGGCTTAAGATCGACTCATCGATTTTATTCACGAAATTTCAAGTTGGTTGGATATTATTTCCTTATTCGCATTGATTGGATGATATATGATCTTGAGTGATTTGATGCTTATCTTACTTTAATTGCTTTATTTACCCAAAAATACAAAAAAAAAAAAAAATTGCATTTGCATATCATGTAGATTAGAATCGATTTCTTAAATAGAATTACATGTTGGATACATTTCTAATTATATTAGAATGCATGTTTAGATAATATCTAGGTTAGATAATATCTTGGAATTAAACCGCATGTTGAGATAAATTTCTAAAAGTTAAGATAGGATTTAGATTAGTTTATTTCCTAACTTAAAATAGATAATATCTCACTTTAGTTAGATTTTTATTGTTAGTAATTTTTAATTACGAATTTTTATAAAAAAAAATACAAAAATATCATGCGAATGTCATATAATTAGGTTCATGAAATGCATATCATTTAGTAATTGTTGCTAGATCCATTTAATTAGAAATTGCCTATCATTAGAATTAGGCCATTTAATTAAATTGCATGACATATAGCTTAGATTTCATTAAACAAGAGAAAATCCTAAAAAAATTGAGTAATTGCGTGTTAATTATAAATTATATATAGAGTTGTTGATGTAAATTCTGACATAAAATTACAGATGCTTTCGTATGAGGTAAGTCCATAATTTATTTATTGCTTTCTTGAGTGTTAAATTAATGGTTTGTGTATCCGCATGATCACTTCACATGTTAAGAAGGCAAATTAAAATCAATTCAAGTTGCCTACAAAATATTTTTTCAAAATAAAAGAGAAAATATTGAAAGGGCGTTAGAGAAATCTAGCGTAATCAAGTCCCCGAACTCACAATCTCTTATTCGCAAGAGTAAAGTAAATCTCTCATTACTTTACTTGGATTTCTAATCGATCCACCAAATAATAGATTAGTGGTGACTCCTAAATAATAATATTGTGCATGTTAAATATTTGAACCTAAGTTGCGAATTGGTATGGGCTTGGAAGAGCCCAACCTAAGTTTAGACTTAGTAATCCATTAACCAAACCCTAGGTAGTTCACCCAAGATTAGGTCGCGACACTATCGAATAGTGCCCATTAGCTATTGTATTTTCCGGCAGATAGCTGGGCACCAGCCCTATTTTGGCATGTGGGAACGAAAATGCAGCCACGATCGGGACTTGCTAAAATTATATTTCCAAATTTTATTTAAGATTTGAAACTTGTAAAACCCTATAGAATTTTTGAAAACCGTCATCTAGGAGAGTTGAGAGCACGAGAAATCTTCCTCGTTATGACTGTTTATTGTGGGTTTGGGTGTCTTCTAGGACTAAGAAACACGTTTCACGCGATTGTAATACTCTCTTTGGCAATTATAATAAAACCATCTTGTCAATTTCTCCTCTTGAATAGCCACACAATTGAACCACATAAGTCCGTAGTGTCCTAGTTTATTTTTGTAATTTATTTCTTACTCAAATCATTTTGTTTGTTCACATTACCAAGTTAGGCATAATAAATTGGTGTCACTATGGCTTCTATGAAATTCAAGTTAGAGAAATTTATTGGTCGGAATAATTTTGACATGTGGTGCACTAATACAGGGATTAGTCGGACTGCGTTCTATGTGTGTCTACCAATTCGAATAGAGATGAGTAGCTCATGGATCCTAGATGCCCATGCCATATGACATCACATTTGGGACTAGTCTTTGGATTATTGGTCTATTCAGGGTGGTGCAGTGTTTATGGACAACAATGTTGAATGCAAGGTTGTTAGTCCGATCAAGATGAATGACGGCATCATCACAACTTCGCAATATGTTTGACGCATTTTGGAGCCGAAGAAAAATCTGATGCTTTTAAGTAAATGGGATTATTTGGGTTGTTACTATACTTCAGAGTCCGGGACTTGGAAGTTTTCGAGAGGTACAATCATTGTCCTTGTAATAGTGGCCATCCTTTTTTTTGACCAGGTCAATAGTGGTGGGCTCAAACTTAAAAATAGAAATAAAAGAAAGAACAATTTTTTTTTTTTGTTTGACAAAAAGAAAGAACAAGTTTGAAAAGTGAACAAAACAGGGGAAGTAGACGTTCGGCTTAATAACAGGGTATTCGCCATGGACGCCTCGCCAAGTCAATTCAATTCCAATTCTCAGCACGCCTCGCCAAGTCAATTCAATTCCAATTCTCAGCATCTGATAAGTGCTCGCACTTTTCATTCATCCAATCAGAAAAGTTTTCAGAATTATGGCTTCAATTCAAAATTTTGTAAAATTTGAGTCGTGAAATCCAATTTTTGAGTTTTTAAGTTTTGAGGTTTTATTCAATGGATTTTAACGAGAGTTGTCTCATAGCAACAATTTAGTCAAAATGGGAATTTTAGGATTTCGCGTGCAAGTTCCATGTTACCAATAACTTGAATAATTGCTTGGGCAATTTGTTAACACATAAAAGTTGTTTTATTAGCATTTAAGAGTAGTTTTCAGTGAATTCATATTAGTTGTAGTATATTTCTTGATTTTGACACCAATTCTTGTTGAATCGTTAGGACTCATTTAGCTGCTTACTGTTTGGTTTTGGTTATCGTCAGATGAGTGTTAACATCTCTTTTTCGAGTTTGTAAATTCATATTTCAAAAGTAATATGGATTATATATAGTATGAGTTATGAAATGACATTGTTGTTACATAAAAAAATCAGATCGAACATTTACCACTCCTTCGTTATTTACGAATGTTTTAGAAAACGTGTTATGCAAGGTAATATGAGAGATATATATACATGTATTTCTTTGTGAACTAGTTTAAGAAATGATTTCTGAATGATATGAGAAATGCTTTGAAAAAGGTACTTCTAGCGGATGAGATGCGCTACAAAATGATTGTCTATTTTGGTATATAAAAAATGTATTATGATTTATGAGATTGATTCTATTGGATGATGATTATTTGATGCTCAATATGACTGTGAACTCAATTAGTGGTTTCTAGTATGCTTTATGGTTTTAGAATATCCTATTAGGCCAAGCCACAAGCTGATAAAAAGTGGAAAACTTGCTACGGGAAAATCTTAGTTACATTGTCATCAGACATTGAATCATGACTATAGTGGAATATTGAGCAATAGATTAGTCTACACGGGCCGGTGTGGGGTGACCTACGGGGTGAGCTCCGGGAGGCTGCTTGGGAAGGTCTCCGTGCCCCTTGACCTTGTCGGGGCCAAGTCCAAGGCTTGTGTGTTCTGCAGCGGATTAAAAGGGAAGGCCGGAGGAAAAAGAAGAAGAAGAAGAAATAAAGGAAACAAGAAGAGAGGGAAGAGAGAGAGACGACAGAGGGGAGAAAAGTGTGTGTCGGAGGTTCTGACGCGGTGAGACCCAAGTGACACATGTCACCTAGTGAGTGGACACATAGATTGACACGCTGGAATCCCAACTCCAACCAATACTTTCTCATAGAACATGAGTGATCTGTCCCAAAAAAGAAAAAGCACAAGAAGAAAGACTTTTATATTTTTTAAATAATTTAAACTCTCGATAGAAAATCAAGAGGCTTAGAAATGAAAAGGGGGTAGAATTCTATTTTAATGAGCTTGGTGAGTTCTATATAGAAAAATTAATTGACGGTTATTGCATTGTGCCTAGAACACCACAATAAAATGGAGTTGCTGAACAAGTAAATTGAACTTTACTTGAGAGGACTCAATATTTGCTCTTAAATAATGGTTCTATTGAGAAAACCTCCTATGTAATTTTGAAATAGACAAAACCATTTATGTATGTATTATGAACTTGATAAATGCAAGTGTTGTCTACATCTCAAGATATACAAAACTCCGTATTAAATGAACTTAGATGCGCAAGGTGAAAAGATTCTAAATTGCTGGAAGGACCTATAGACCTATGTTACAAGGTGAACAAGTCTAGAAAAATGGGAAGTTCATAAAAACTTAGAGGTACCAAGGTGAACATTCTACGGGATCTACGTCATCAACATGCCCAAATAGCCTAATAAGACGCGGTTGAATATCAACGAGAAACATGATATAATCGGAAACTGATATCAACGGGAAACCAAGGATAATTGGGAACTGCTGATATAAGCAAAGCGCTTATATTACCCGTGATTAAAGCTGCTAAGCGATAGCGGATTTTTTTCCCCCTTTCTTTTCAAGGGGGTGGCATGGAAGGGGAGGCTTAATTGGAGGTTTTTCGGGAGAAAGAGAGATTTAACTTCGCACCTTATGCCAGGAATCCCAGTGGAAAGAACTTTCTTGGACGTGGCCTCTTGGAGAGCCCTCAACTTGTGGAAGATCTTCTCTCCTTTGGTAAAATTGCCGCCAAAGCAGGTTCTGGAGATGACATCTCCAGAGAAACTTCTCATGTGCTGGTCGATGTTAATGCTGGCTACTCCACCAGCTGCGTCCACTTTGATCTTCCAGGACCTCAACAGTATCTCTGTGGACTCGTTTATGAGGTTTATCCAGTAGGCAAATGATATTGAAAGACATCAATTAAGATAACATACCTCGACCTTCTGCATACAGAGCTCAGGAGCGTCTTGCGCTGATGAGCCCAGTGGGGGCCGTTGGAAGTTAAGATGCCTTGACCCATCAAGGGATCCATCTCCTTGAACTGGTATAAGGGCTTACCCAAGTCCATGGACGTGCAGATGGTAATCTCCCTCACCACGTCTAGTTAGTTCACATAGATTATCTGTGTGTTCCCCAGCGAGAACGCAAATATATCTCTTGTAACAATCATGAGAAATCAGCGCATGACATCAGCCTGATCTGACTGTCCATGTCCGAACCACAAACGATCTATTTGCCCTAAACCCTCAACCCTAACCCTTAACCCTTAACCCTAAAAAACCCTATACCCTGAACCTTGAACCCTTAATCCCTCAACCCTAAACCCTCAACCCTAGACCCCTAAACCCTAAAACCCTATACCCTATACCTAAACCCTAGACCCCAAACCCCGAACCCCAAATTCTAGACGTTAAACAACGAAATAGCTTAGTGATATGTACCACCGAAGGACTCCCACCACGAAATTTTTATTGAAGGAAATAGTTACTTTAAGTTATACGAAAGATAATTAATATTTTGATATTCTAAATATTTTATGGATCATGAGAAGAAAACGTGAGCATTGTTTTGATATTCTTAAAGTGTCTCTAATACTAAGAGATTTGATTTTTTTTTCTATTGATGCAATTTGGTAATTAAGGTGTCATTAAGTGCATGGAATGAATAAACACTATTCAATAAAGTGAGATTCAATGGGGTGGTTAACATTATTAGATGGTAATTCTAAGTTGTCACGATGTTGTGGTTGTTGATGGATAAAAGAAAGAAATTTGATTCTTAAATGGGGTTGAAGGAGAATTATGGACCGCATTACTCATGTTGATAATATTTTTGGGTGAATTAGATGTATTAGGGATTTGACATAGAATGAAGCTATTGGATGACTGCTAGAGATATATAAATTGAGATATCACATAAGTTGATGCTGATCTAAATCGAGCATTGCTAGTTGTAGGTTTCTCTATATATATTTCAAGTCTATGGTTTGCAGTTTTTTGGTCCGTGTATGATAAAATATAGAGCAATTTAACAAATTGTTAGTGAAATAATCAAATATAGAGAAAGAAATAGTCTCGTATATAATCTTTCTTGCCAGCGTCGATTTGGATGTAATTTTATCCAATGAAGACCTGATTGGATGTTTAAAATCCTCCTACCGGATAAGATCGACCAATGAAGTGACATTCACTGACTATCGTCATGGATGGTCTGTGGTATTTATAATTTTTTGTTTAAACCCTGTTCGAATGTGACGTGGCATCATAATCCAAACAATTAACTTAATATGACAAAATTAACATCAAGACCGGAAAGAGCTCCCGAGTGAATTGCTGCTAAAGCTATGTTGATGAGCATTAAAATGCAAGTAGATTTACTTTGCAGAGTCTTTTGTATCTCTACCTGATTCATATGTTGTTGCTTATCTAATGGAAGATTTGACATGTAGTTTAAGTGACGCTTCTTTCACGTGACTTGAAATCTAAGGAATATTTTGTTATTTTACTGATTTTATCACGCTATAAGACAATTATTTTTCTAGCTAGCTTTAAGGGTTACAGAAGGGGGACTTTTATCCTTGAATATCTTAATGTCAGAAACCAATTTTCAAGAACAGAGACTTCAGAGACATTCCTTCGCAAGAAACAGGCTAAGTGTCAAGAATTCTGAGTCGAGAATGGCACCCACGTCTGGCCTTTAGGCTAAGTGTCATGATCATACGAAGCTTGGTTTTTATAGTCCCAGAAGAATGTCACAAATTATACGCCTAACTGTTAAAATATGTCTCGAGTTTGAGTCCAATGTAAAATTCCGAATATTCCGAATTGGATATGTTGGGGACATTCGAAATTGAGCAAAGAAGATCCAAAGATCAACTTCATAAAGTTTGAATCTGCATTGGAGAATTTGGCCGCTGAAATAGGAAAGTTCAACTTTGACTTGAACTTGGATTTTGTTTAAAATATACAGAGATATGTTGTGGATAAAATCGGGCAAGATAGGAAATAGAATCCTATGAGAAGTTGGCAAAAGAATAAAGGTCTCACTTATATATAGACTTGTGGTCGTGGATGGAAATGGGTTGATCATGGAGAAGTGTTCTTGAAGTGCCGTCTAGTCGTTGAGTGCTTGGGAGGGATTTTTTTTGTCATTTTTTTTCCGTGAATTACATCCAAGAAAGATTAGTATTTGTAGCGATTTAAATCTTGTGGTAAAATTTGCATGTAATTCCTCCGTGAGATTGAAAGATTATTTCTTGAGGAATTTCAGGGCTAAACACTGCGTGCGTTATTAGGTGTAATTAGGGCTTGAGAAACACCGAGAGAGTGTTTGAGTAGTTTGAGTGTGTAATCTCCTTGTATCGCTTGATCTATAGTGAAATTTGCTGCTGCTCTCCCCGTGGACATAGGTTTTTACGACCAAACCACGTAAATCCGGTGTTTGATATATTTTCTTCTTCTGTCTATATTATTGTTCGATTGCTCGCCTTATCACAACAAGTGATATCAGAGCCAAGTTTAGTTAAGTTGAAGCGAATCGATGGTGACAGAAGAAGTAAAAGTGAGAATCGACAAATTTGATGAGAAGGATTTTAGTTTCAAGAAGATGCAGATTGAAGATTATCTTTACCAGATGAAATTGCACTTGCTCCTATCTGGGGAGAAACCAGAGTCGATGAAGCAAGTTGATTGGGATTTGCTGGATAGACAAGCTATGGGTGTTATTCGGCTGACGTTGGCTTGTAACGTCGCGTTTAACATCTTGAAGGAGAAAACCATTGCTAATTTGATGCAAGCCCTATCAGATATGTACGAGAAGCCCTCTACGATCAACAAGGTCTATTTGATGCGACGTCTATTTAATTTGAAGATGAGTGAAGGTGCGTCAGTTGTAGATCATATCAATGAATTCAATGTGATTGTTAGTCAATTGAGTTCAGTTAAGATTGACTTTGAAGATGAGGTACGTGCTTTGATTCTATTATCCTCATTGCCTAATAGTTGGAATACTACTATTACTGCTGTTAGTAATTCCTCTAGGTCAACAAGTTTGACGTTTGATGGGGTTCAAGATTTGATTCTGAGTGAAGACATCCGTAGAAGAGAATCTGGCGAATCTGTATCTGCTGCTTTAGTAGTTGAAAATAGAGGAAGATCTAGAACACGTGTGGGTGAGAGTAGTACTAATATGAGCAAGCATAGCCAATCTAAGACTACTGATGTTGCCTGTTGGAGCTGTGGCAAGAAGGGGCATCTTAGAAGGAATTGCCTTAAGCTGAAGAATGAAAAGGGTAAGAAAATTATAGTTGATTCTACAAATAATGTTGTAGTTGTAGCAGATAATGCTGATTATGTCTTGTCTATCACTAATGATTCATCATTTGATGGATGGATTATGGATTCTGGTTGTTCTTTTCATGCTACACCAAGTAGAAACTGGTTTATCACTTATCAGTACACGGGTAGTGGTAAAGTCCAATTAGGGAACAACGCTGAGTGCGATGTTGTGGGTGTTGGTGATGTTAAAATCATAATGCATGATGGTATTGTGAGGACATTGACTGGAGTAAGACACATTCCAGAATTGAAAAAGAATTTAATTTCCTTGGGTACCCTAGATTCAGCTGGTTGCAGGTATTCTTCAGAAGGTGGAGTTCTTAAGGTTGTTCGAGGTGCCCTGGTGATAATGAAAGGAATCAAGCACGGAGGCCTATATAAACTTCAAGGTGAGATAGTGACAAGTTTCGGCTCGGAGACATTGGATGCATCTGTTTGAGAGTCTATTAACTACTCAAGGAAGACCTGGGTGTTTGTGCCAATGCATAAGTTTGATGCTGGTGTCAAGATCACGCGGTTGAGAGCTTTGATCGAGACGGAGAATAGTAAGTCGATCAAGCATGTGCGGACTAACAATAGCATGAAGTTCTGCTCGGAGTTGGCAAATAAATTCTGCATGAAAGAGGGCATAGTGAAACATCGCACTAGTGCCAGTAAATCACAGCAATTTGCAAAATTGATGAGCAGAACATTACTAGAGACGGCCCAAAAAATGATCTCTAATGCTGGTATTGCTAGGAGAATCCTAGCCGATGTGCTTAGTACAATGAGCTGCCTGGTGAATAGATCCCCATCAATTGCTATTGAATGGTGAACTCCTGAAGAAGTGTGGTCCGGTAACGTTGCTGGTTATTCTATTATTAGAATGTTTGGTTGCCTGTGTTATTTTCGAGTGAGTGATGGTAAGCTCAATTGGAGGGCAATGTGCATATTCCATGGCTATGCACAAGGTGAGCAAGGCGATCGATTGTGGTACCTAGATATAAATTCACCTGTTAACAACAGAAAAGTTACCCTTGATGAGTCTCCATTACTTCTGGCTAGGAGTGTTTGTGGCAGTGTTAATACGGATCTGGATGGTGTTCATCTTGAGGTGGAGTTGCGACCAGAAACTCTAGAGGTAGCGAGTACGAGTACTAGCAAAGTAATCGACACGGATGATGCTTGTAGCGAAGTGGAGCTTATAGAGCCAACGGTTGCTGTAATTGCTTATATTGACAAGGTACGTATTCGATCTCCTAATAGATATGGATGTAATAATGGTTTTGCTTTATCTACGGTTAAAGAGGTTGTGTCGGAAAATCCTTGCGGAGCAATTAAAGGTGCATATGGAGTTGGTATTCTGATGAGATCCTCGGTTATGGCGAAGTTCAAGCGAGGCTTGGACTTGGATAATATCTGTGGTGGTTGAGCCCATCGGGGGCTATGGAAGAGTAGCAACAGAGTTTGAATTTTTGTGAAGTGATTGTAACTTGGCTCAAACGTCGAGCCAAGGTGATGATTGTTAAAATATGTCTCGAGTTTGAATCCAATGTGAAATTCCGAATATTCCAAATTGGATATGCTACGGACGTTCGAAATTGAGCAAAGAAGATTCGAAGATCAACTTTCCAAAGTTTGAATCTGTGTTGGAGAATTTGGCTGCTAAAATAGGAAAGTTCAACTTTGACTTGGACTTGGATTTTGTTTAAAATATACAGAGATATGTTTTGGATAAAATCGGGCAAGATAGGAAATGTTGGCAAAAGAATAAAGGTCTCACTTATATATATATATAGACTTGTGGTCGTGGATGGAAGTGGGTTGATCATGGAGAAGTGTTCTTGAAGCTCCGTCTAGTCGTCGAGTGATTGGGAGGGATTTTCTTTATCATTCTTGTCCATGAATTACATCCAAGAAAGATTAGTGTTTGTAGCCGATTTAAATCTTGTGGTAAGATTTGCGTGTAATTCCTCCGTGAGATTGAGAGATTATTTCTTGAAGAATTTCGGGGCTAAACACTGCGTGCGTTATTAGGTATAATTAGGGCTTGGGAAACACCGAGAGAGTGTTTGAGTGACTTGAGTGTGTAATCTCCTTATATCGCTTGATCTATAGTGAAATTTGCTACTACTCTCCCCGTGGACGTAGGTCTTTATGACCGAACCACGTAAATCTAGTGTTCAATATATTTTCTTCTTCTGTCTATATTATTGTTCGATCGCTCGCCTTATCGCAATACTAATGATGCCATATATTGCAGCTATGAAGAACACTGTAATATGGATAATGGAATTGTCAGATGAACCAAGCATCAAGCATCAAACCTCCTCAAGCATGGAAGCAAGCTCTAATGCCAAAGCTATACGGCCTTGATACTCAACTAAAAGCAGATAGCCCCATGCAGGCTTCATATGCACGGTCCCTCATGGCAAGTATGGTGCTCTGCAACTCATCTGCCAAGGGAGAAAACAGATGATGTAATACTCGAACAAGAGGATGTGACTAATTTCAGCACAAGGAAACACACAAACCTGAAGCTGACTTTGCTTTGAGAAAGGCAATGCAAAGCTCGTTAGTGGCAGAAAATAAATGGTTGGAAGCAGCTTCCATGCAGCTTTGTGCAAGTTTCCATTCTTGTTCAATACCTGAGCAAGAAAGATGGAAGATATTGTCCTTCACAATGCAATTATAGTTCAAAATGCAGGGCTATTACAAAAAAGCGACAGTCATGTAAATGTGAAAGAATGATAAGTAACATCCATTTTTGTCAAGTCGCTTAAGTTTGCTTGTTGCCATGCTCTGTAATCATTGCTTGTTGTCAATGGATGTTCTCCTCTTGGAACCCAGAAAATGCCATCTCTTGACGCTTCCAATTCCAGTATAGACATGCAAATTCTGATTATTTCAGATGCTTCTCCCTTGCATCCCACCACAATTGCCGTCTCCTAGTTAAATGCCCATGGAACTCAGGAGGAATTTTTGACATTATCCTGGAACTATTTCCAGCAAGACCAGATGAAGTTCTTTCAACAGCTTGTGAGCCCTCAATTGGCCGAGCTATTCTGTATGCAGCAGATTGCTTTACTTCCATTGTCTGTCTGTTGAGATTTAGAATAATTTATTGCAGGTTGTCTCCACTGAATAGCAATTTATGCAATGTGATCTGCCTATTATGTGAAGGTGTTGATAGAGCGTCATGGATCCATTCCATCTGAACAATCTCTAAGCACTCCTTTACATTCTCTTTGAACTCATTTACCTGCCTTTTCATTAGGGATGCTGCCGACCTTGCAGCAACGAGCAGTTTCATGTTCATTGCAGTATTCTTCAAGCATAAGCTGGAAACTTTTAACGGCCTGAAGGTCTTTGTGCAAGCGCCCGTTTGGTTCAACTTTAGGAAATGGCTTTGCATTTCCCAAGTATCTTTGAGTGAATGGGCATTTTGTAAAGGTAAATGTGTTTGGAAACTCATTTTTTGTGTATATTTTGCAAAGCAACTTTGAGGTGAAAAGAAAAAGGAAAAAAAGAAAAGAAAAGAAAAGGGAGGAGGAGATGCAACTGCGAGTGGAGAGGGGAAAATCGTGGGGGAGCGGCTAGTGGCGGTGGCGCTGGTGGTGGTGAGGAGGCGGCTGGTAGCGGCAGTGGTGGTGGTCAGTGACCTCAGGCAATGCCCTGGGTCGCGCAACCCAACCACCTGAGGCCGCACTCGACCCAAGCGACGCCGCCTAAGATCACGTGGCCTCAAGCGACGCCGCCTGGGTCGCTCGACCTCAAGCGCAACCCAAGGCGTCGCTTGAGGTCGCCACCTGAGTGTTCACATAGATTATGTATGTTCCCCACCACGTCTAGTCGGTTCACATAGATTATTTGTGTGTTCCCAGCGAAACGCAAATGTATCTCTTGTAAAAGGCGTGGGGGAAAGTGTGCGTACAGTTTTCGGACATGAAATCTTATACAAAATAATTTATCCTCCAGTCTCTACTGATTTTGTTGATTTTATTGTTATTATTTAAATTGGAGGCGTCCCGTTGATTTTTGTCTCCTCTTCATTTGTCCAACCGAGAGGATGCAGCCTTTCTCCTTGTGTCCAGCACCTACAAAATAGCGGCCCCCTCCGTACAAATTGACACCCTCTTGGCTCTTTATTTGTGAGTCCCACACGCGCGCGCACAATATCTTCATTTTCTGTTATTTTTATTGTTATTGTATTCAGAGCCATCTGACTAGTCCTTCTCTCTCTTTCACTTTAAAGCTATTTGATTGAGACTTTTTACTTTATTGGAATGACTTTTATGCACTGAAAATTAATGCCTATACTGATTATCCTCGTAAATATCAACTTAGGAATGTATAAAAAAGAATATAACTTTCAAGCTTCTCATGATACTTAATTGATCCAATTGAATTGCCGTTGAGGTCCCTGCACAAGAGGGACCATTTTTGGCACCAACCGTGCCTTCTTAAATGCAAGTTGGTGCCAAAGTATTGACTAATTAACTTACATCTATCGTGATTTTTAGCGATTCTTGCATTTCTCGTGTCCAATTGATTTGCCTATCCGATTCGACATGACTATTGTTGCTATGCGAGAATCTCTCTCGGGTTATGGCCTTGCCCCAAATCTCACATAATAAGTCCATGCATGGATTTTTTTTTTTTTTGTAAGTTCATCTTGATCACTCTATTTGTTCTCCTCCTAGGGACCCGTCACCACGATTTGTGCTTTGCCAAATGTAATACGAAGGAAGATATCAAGATAGCTAATCTCGTGTGTTGGTAAATTTTGAGACCAATTAGGGTTAACTAGATAATTTGCCTTATAATGATCTTTAGTTTATTAAATGAAGAAGATTGCCGAGAGCGTATAGCAAAGAAGCCCAAAAGCTGGCCTTATCGGCTAGTGCTGGTAGGGTTTAGAGTTTTGGGTTTTAGAGTTCAAGGTTTAGGGCTTAGCAAATTATGTATGGAAGGGAGATGCGACCTAAAACCAACGGAAAAAAGTCAGGATGGTAATTGTAGACTTTGAAATGTGAGGAAAATACTTGACAGAAGAGCAAAATTCAAGATGGTATTGGTAATTTTACTCAAAGAAATCTTTCAGTACGTGAAAGTTATCGAATGCATGTTGAGGGATATTATCATCAAATTGCTTCATTGCATCCCATGGTCCATCTCCCACACCAACTAATATAATGGAGAGAGGATATTGGCTGCTCTACCACAAAGACATGATCAGGTTGTTGAGGAATGTGTTAATTGCAAAGTTGGAACATGTGGCCTTTCACCCAGCATGACAGCAATAAGAACATACGACGCCAAATTACCTGGCGGCTACTATGGAGTTTATAGTTGCCTGTTCTTGGGGCTGAATCTTCCAGGAGGTAAATCAGGACTTCTAGTAACCTGTGAACCATGATGATGGACCAATAAGCATGAGGAAAGAACTTGGTAAGAGGAATAATGGAAAAGGATACGCAAGTATTGAGAACCTGTCCATCTGCAATAATGACCAAGACGTGATATTACTCGTTACTTCTAGCCATAATGTCAATGGCAGCATCAATTATTGGCGCAAATGATGTGGGCCCTATAAACAATGGTAACATAATGCGTTAAATACTACTGCATGGAAATTTCTATTATATGGACATTCGATTGCATGAGACAATCTTAAAGGACCCATCATAAAATCTTAAGCATAGGGAAAATTTCATGTATGAGACCAACAAAAGAAACATGAGACACATTACCTTGACAAGTGCCGGATACTCCTACCAATAGAAGATTACAGTAGTCCTGAAGCCTCAACCCGTCTATCTTTTTGGACTGAGCTTTCTTCTTCTTCCTGTATTATCTTTGTTTTGCGGAGGGTGTTTCCCTTCCTTTTGTTCTTGATTGGGTTACCATGACACCCTTGCACCCCTGTTGACAATTCTTTTGTTATATTGGGTGCAAGGCCTTCTGTTGGTGTCGGGTCTCCTTTCTTTTGTATATTCCAGTTTTGGGTGAAATTTAATATACACATTACCTTATCAAAAAATAAATAAATAAATAAACATGAGACAATGTCAGGGCAATAAACCATCCAAAATGGGGAAAAGAGAAACATGAAAGATAAGTTAATTCAGTGGGAAAATATCAGTTAATAAAATGAAAGAGTCTCACGGTTAAACTATGGCTCTGGAAGGATCTAGCAATACGTTGAGTGAGACAGCTATTATATAACCTAAGCCTAAAAACTATTCAAAAGATAACTTGGTTACAAGTTGGGAAAGTTTGGCGTGGACGTTTCAATCTTTATTTCTTAACCATGTAGAACCACCTAAACCTCTTGCTCTCCTCTTGGGTTCTTTATAATGTTATTATCTGGGTCATATTGTCAACAATACATGCAATAATCGGATTTCCATCTGTCCTGCCGTATTAAGTCTTTATGAAAAATGAAAATACTACTGATTTAGACAAGCTGTTTGATTAGTC
The DNA here is from genome assembly GCA_014182715.1 of Eucalyptus cloeziana. Taxonomy (NCBI): domain Eukaryota; kingdom Viridiplantae; phylum Streptophyta; class Magnoliopsida; order Myrtales; family Myrtaceae; genus Eucalyptus; species Eucalyptus cloeziana. The sequence continues at coordinate 58,798,723 of CM024641.1, read as the reverse complement.
TTTGCAATAATTAACAACACTGTACTTTGCTCGAACTTGCAAATTTGACTATTTCAGTTTTAATAGAAGGTGGATAGATTGCAAAATATTTTGGCCTAAAATGGGAACTATCACATTATAGACATGATCAGCAAAGCAGGAGAAAACCCGACAACTTTAAGTGTGGGACAATCTCTCGCTTCCTCAAAACCACGACAATAACGACGATCAGGATAAAAGCTAAGGACGGATTGATTGTGTGTTGATGCTGCAAAAAGCAATTTGATGAGAAGAAAGCTTCAAGGCGATGATAAGAATTCCTACCAAAGCTACAAAAAAACCGATAACACTGACCATCGCCAAATCCAAAACAAGGGATGAGTTCACCTTCGTCAAAAGGGGACAGTGTTCTGTCAATTATAGGAATGCTTGCTCATATGGATTAGGTGTGTTACCAATGGCATGAAGACTTCTCCCAAAGGAATATTTGCCTACAATAGAAAATTCACATTATCATTCCAATATATAGTTTCATAAAACCTTAATGCTTTGTTTGTCTATTGGAAATAGAATCACCTGACCACCCATTACTCTTTGTGCAATCAATACCAAGGACCAAATTTGATGATTCGAGGCCTGCATCACTCAGTGCACTTGTGACCTAAAATATGAACATCACAAATCCCATTTCTGTTTTATTTTTCATCTTTACAATCAAAACAGCCAACGTATAATCACCACAGTTCCCATACGCATCTAATTTCATGGCTCCACAATCAAAACTACCAATTAACAAAGGGTGAATAGGATAGACAAGAACCCTAGATAAAAAAGAATATTAACTAGGGAATATCAAATTAAGACTTGGCTCAAATTTTATGGTAGGTTTTTCAACCCAAAATTTTAAGTAATTAGAAGGAGGGAAACTAATGCATATAGGGACAAACTCGTAAACAAGTGATGTAAATTGCTTTGACAACTCGCGTTAGTCACAAAAACCATATTAAACTTAAATTTAACCAAAGTGGTACCAGGAAACTACACTGGTAGGTCCAATCACAACCTAGCGAATCTCCTTGGCACATAAAAGGCGATGATGAAGAGAGACGGCGTGTTCATGATCCTTGTAAACCTTAATAATTAAAGGAAACAAACAAAACAATAAACACCTTATCCAAGGAGGTGAAATTATTTGCAAAGTGCGTTGCTGCTTATGCCCATAGTTTGAGTCCATTGAGCTTTCTGCAAAAGAAGGTGGTTGATGCGTCATTGCCCATTTCCAGAACGACAGATTTTCCTATGAAAAAGCATCTATATTTATGTTTTGATCGGACCATCTTATGCTGTAAAAGGCGGCACTCCCACAGCAATAAACTAAGACCGATGAACTTTTAAAATAGTCAAGCATAGTATAGCATAATGTTATGAAGCAAAAGTTGGTTGCTACTCCTTACATTGCCTCTAGCATTATTTTGTCCTGCTTTTATTGCTGGTTATTCGAAGCTGAACATGGGTGACATATATACTCCAACTTGAGGGAGAGTATTATGTCAATTGGGTGGTGTCAATTTTATTTTCTAAGGTTTATTTGTTTTAAATAAATAAGGTCATTATGGAGATGTACAAGTTATATTCAGTATAAATATATTGCAATGGGTATGGGGTTTATGTTTCGTACAAAAGCCAAGAGCCCCTTTTTCGCTTTTACGATTTGTTTCTCTCTCTTCTTCTCCTCTCAATTTCTTCTCTCTTGCTTCTTCTCTCTTGCTAACTACCGCAAGTTCTCTAATCAGTTTTGTGACAATGGTCACAAAAGGAAATATACGCATTTTCAAAGATTTAAAAGAATGTACAAATTTCTTTTTTAATGGAGAAAAATGCTCAAGGTCACATTTCAATTTGGAGTAAGAAGATATTTTGACAATCCTAGTTCTTTGATGGGAGATTGCTCAATTTTTTTCCTGCTGAAATAATAAGAAAAATCCTCGATTTTTTATTTTTATTTTGAAGGGTTGGTTAGAAAAATCTTAGATTTAGGCTTTGTTCGTTTCGCGGAAAATAATTTCCGAAAAAATGTTTTTCATATTTTCCGGCGTTCATTTCACGGAAAATGAATTCCTTAGGGAAAATGTTTTCCATGAAAAGAAAAAAGTCTTTTAAATTAAGGGAAAATGTTTACTACTTTTAAAAAGTGACAAACATTTTCTACACATGATCTATTTTATCCCACACCTCTACAAATCTTCACTTCCTCCTTCCCTTTCTTCTTCTTCTTCTTCTTCTTTTCTTTTTTCATTCGAATTATTTTTTAATTTTCTTTTTCTTTTTTAATTCGAATTATTTTTAATTTCCTTTTTCTTTTCTATTTCCTTTCTATTTCTTTTCTTTTTTTTCTTTTTCTTTTCTTTGTTTCCCATCTTCTTCTTTCTTGGCTAGTCGTCGGCCATCCCTGTGTGAACCTCGAGCTCGTCGATCTCAAGCTCATGCTCATCGATCTAGCGAGCCTCGAGCTCGACGCTCACGCTCACCAATCTGGTGAGCGACAAGCCTTGTGCTCGTCGGCGAGCTCGAGGCTCGCCAATGGCCGGTCACAAGCCATCGCCATGGCTGGCAACCGGCCAAGAAAGAAGGAGATGGAAAACAAAGAAAAAGAAAAGAAAAATTAAAAAAAAAAAAAATTAATAATGGATTTTAAAAATTAAAAATAATTAAAAATCAATTTTAAAAAAAATATGAAAAATCCATTTTAAAAATAAAATAAATGAAAATATTTTCCTTATTGAACAAAGAAAAATATTTTCCACTTCATTTTTAGATTTCATCCGAACACCGAAAATAATTACATTTTCTTAGAAAATGACTTCCTGGACATAAACATCACATTTTCCATGAAATGGATGGAGCCTAAATGTTTAATCGAAATATTTGGGATGAAGAGAAAAATTGAAAAATTTGGGTCTTCTAGAAAATAATCTTAATTGCAATGCTATAAATACTTAAAGGCTAAGAAGGGCCGAAGGTAATTAGAATGATTTAATTTTAGGGAATCTAGTTTTGGAATTGATTTGATATAATTTGGAAAGGTGGGGATTTGACAGCCTAGAAAGGTAGGGATAAAATTGAAAGAGGAAAAAAGACGAGCACTAATTCACCGAAATGAGAATTATTTATATCATTGAAATCCGATGGACTTCACAATCCCCTTTGAAAATATGGACCATCATGCAATTTAATAAGTTCTTATGTTCCATGTAAGAAAGACTGCCACATTACAATTTCTAAATCAGCAATGTTTTCGGATTTTAGATAGTCATCGGATAACGAAAGTTGTTCTTGGGATATTAAGAAAAGGACAAATTCCAATAAAAGGCACAGCCTTATATACTTAGAATAAATTCAATGCAACCTTTCAAACAATTAATAAAAAAACACAAGGTTTTACACCTAGGACAATTAAACACTATCTTTCAAACATGAAAAGAAAATACATAATCTTCAACATTCAGGATACTCTTAAGACAATCTTCCTAACTTTTTAAAAGAAACTAGAACGTAATACCATGGAAAAAAATAGTAATAAAATGTTGATAAAATTCCTAAGTGGCAGCCAAGAGGCAATTTGCGACGTGCAAGGTTGCCAGGTCATTGCATGGGCATACATGAAATTATTAAAGCCTTTAATCAAAAAAAAAAAAAAAAAAAAAATTAATGACGATTGACCAATCCAGATTTAAACTTTAAGTAAAAAAAAGTACCTCTTTCATTCACATTGCCAATTGTTGGTACCAAAATGTCAGCACTATCGCTCGAGATCGTGAAAGCGGGGAGTGGCAATGAGTTTCAAAGAAAAAGCATTCCTATTGTGTTCTTTTTTTTTTTTTTTTTTTTTTTTTTCACTTAGGATTAAGAGTGTGTTTGGAAATATTTCTATTATGGGAACAGTTTTTATCTAGAAATAGCATTATCTTTAAAAGAAAACAACATTAAAAAATCCATGTAGTAAATCCCTAAGAGTTTAATTATTTTTGAATCCAATTTTTAGCAAAAGATTTTCATAATTTTTTATGCTAAATTAATTCTAAACTAGAATTAACACTTAAATTTAGTAAAACTACTCAAAATCTAATTTCTAGATTTTCTCTAAATTTATGAATCTATGAATTTTATTTGTTTATTTATTATTTTTTATTCCAAAAATTGGGACTAGGATCAACTCGAAAGACTTGACTTTGTGTCGATTGTGTAAAGACGAGCATTTTTTTAAATGACATCATTTCTCTTTTTGTTTTCAAAAACAAAGAAGTAAGCTTTTTTCTACTTTTGTTTCTATTCCAAATATATTAACTAGGCACCAATTTATTCTTGAAAATAGAAAAATTAGTTAACGTTATCAAACTGATTTCTATTCTTTTTTCTATTTCGGAAAACAAGAAATTGAAAAATAGAGGGATAGAAACACTCACAAAGATGGCCTAAATGGCTTTTATTGTTTTACTTTTGATTTGAATCATTTTGCAAAACAAACATTCACTTTTGTTTAGACCAAAATACTGGAAACTCTTACATGATATTTTCATAATTCCTTAAGTAAATGCAACGGATAGTTCTTGTACAATTGCACAAGAATCTAAATTGTCCTATTACTTCTTTTTTTTAAAGCAATTTTGTATTTTGTATAATGTCATTGTTAGTCTTGATTATACTTTTTTTTTTATATCACTTTTTTTTTCCAAACATGGACCATGAGATTGCTAACATGAATGAATAATAAAGTGCGTGTGCCATCTCATGACCCACTTATTATTTTCATGCGGGGACATATGCCAAATCAGTGACATAAAAAAAAAAAAAATTCATGCACATATGAACTCTCCCCATCGTTCATCGCCCACCCCACCACTAGCCATTGCCCTAGTCCCCTTTGACCACCCCACTGACATCAATCGTCCCTCACCATAGTGCCGCTCAAATTTGGCAATCATGGCCACCATGAGCTCAAGTAGTGAGCCGCCATGAATGTTGCTAGCTGTATCGAGTGGAGAGAGATATACGTAGACATCATATATATATTTTCCATTAAAAAAAGTAGCCCATTTTAGTAATTTTCTCAATAAACTCAATTATATGGGAGCATAAAGAAATGCCTCAAGGACGAGAGGTGGCACTTTTAAAAAGTAGATGACAGTTTTCAACTAAGTGAAAGTAGCTGCACGAAAATAGTTTTCAAATAAAATACATGGGTTGATAGGTAGTAATGTTAGGCCCTGTTTGGTTCAGCTTTGCAAATGGGCTTTGGGGCTCTAAAGTCCATTGGCCAAATGCAAACCCGTTTAGTTCGATTTTTTGGACAACTTTGGCAAGATGCAATTGCATCTCCAAAGGAGTCTAAGGGCCCTTAGCCCAAAGCAGGTCCGAAGGTCCTTTGGGAACTTGCATTCCGGAAATGCAAGTTCTGGTTACTGTTCACATCGCGGTTACTGTTCATCCGCGAGGAAACCACCGCATGGAGGCCGACAACCGCCGGCCAAGGGGGTCGCACGCGCCGGCAACACGTCAGCGATCGCCGCCTGACCCCGAAGACCGTCGCCAGACCTCAGGCGACGCCGGGTCGAGCGACCCCAAGCGGTGTCGCCCGGGTCGCGCGACCTCAGGCGACCGTCTAGGGGCCGAGATCTAGCCATCGGGCCATCGAGATCGACAGTCCGGCCGTTGAATTTCAAAAAAAAAAAAAATTGTAAATATATTTTTTTATTTTTTTATTTTTTTAATTTAATAAAAATTATTGCAAATGCAAATTTTAAGAACGGTATTTTGGCCAAAGTTGTATCTCAATATAAATTTTACCAAACGATATTTGCATTTTGAAAAACCCCATTCACCCAAAGGTATTTGTATTTTTTGCAAATGGATTCCCCAAAAGTTCGAACCAAACGGACCAATATCCCTAAATTTTTTAAATGCAAATAATATTATTTTCAATTTCTAAATTTCGGCGGGAAAGCCGCAGGAAGAAGTCAGAACACGACCGTTAGCAACCCAGGACACGTGGTCGAAGATGATTCGTAGCGAGCGTCTTTCCTAATTCTCTCACGGCGAGCGTGTCAAGCAACGGTCGGAATTTTGGAAAGCCCACCGACTTTCCTAAATTGAACAGTCAGCAGATCACAGCCGTCCAATCACGACCCTCGCTGCAGATTTATTTTTACATCAACGGTCGACCCGAAGTCGGTGTATCCTTTCCTTTCCCCATGAAAAAGGGTCCTTTTTCCCCTCTCGTGCTCATTTGTACCCGTTGCTCTCGTCCCGCGTTTCTGGTTCTCCTCTCTCTCCCCCATGGCTTCTTCCGCGATATTGTTTTCAGAGAGAAGTAGCGATTCCGGATAGGCGTTCTTCATCGGCCCTTCCTTCTCCTCTTTTGTTTTCCGCTTCTAGATTGATTGATTGATTTTGTCGATGGTGTCCTCATTTTGCTTTCTTGTCTGATTTTGTGAAGCATCATCCGGTTGCGGAGATCCTTGAGGGTTTCGCTTGGCCTACGATGCCTATTGGTTATCGGAAATCTTTGGTTTACGCCTCGTCCTTTGATTGCTTTGTGATTCATCAGCAGATCGATTGAACTTTGCGTTGTTGTTTTGACCACAGCTTATTCTGGATTCTCGTTGTTCGGTGAATTGGTAGTGTGGCTTCTATCTCTTGACGTCTGAGGATGTCGTTATGGCAAGTTGACAGAAAGAGAAATAGAAATTGGAAGGAATTGTTCTCTTCCCTTCGTAGATCAGAGTCTGGTGGTGGCAATACTTAAGCGGCCAAGTTCGATCTGGAGTGTCTGGGATCAGTGATGTTCTTTCATGCTGCATAAGCATCGATTTCTAATCTGTCTTCCACTTCTGCTATCTTCTAGTCGAGGTTAGGTGGAACGATCAGATGTTCTCTTTCCTTCGCAGGTCATAGTTTGGTCGAGGCATTGCTTTACCTCGTCAATTTCGAGATGGAGTGTCCGTGATCAGTGATGGCTCTTTCTTGTTGTGTAAGAATTGATTGATAGGACAAGCTCTTCTCTCAGGGTTCTTTCTTGTCTGGAAAGGTCCACACAATTTCTAGATCGTTTCTCTTCATTCTTATTTGTGTGCCACAATCTCTAATCGGATCTCTAGTAAATCATGGAGATATCGTATGTACGATTCATGCGTCATGCTCTTCTTCCCTATCGTGGAAATGGCTCCTGGCATTACCTAGTTTGCTTCACCTTCCCTTTCACACGACTTCTGTGTTTTCTTTTCGTACAGAACAAGAGTCAATTTCGGGTTCTTTCCGTGCGAGAGGTTGTTTGAGTTGGCTGGATTAGTCAATGGCCATATGAATGCCTAAAAAATTGTAGGGTTTCTTTGGTTATTGGGACTGAAGGCTTATTGCTAACAGAATCAGTTTTACTTCAGGGCATACTGGTAGTATCTTATTTTGAAGTGACATACTTCAGATATCTATCACGATTTGCATTCTTAATCTTTCTTGTTTTGTTTCTGTTTCTTAACAGATGATGGTAGTTGATACCAGTCGTTCTTTTGCCAGACTAGAGCCTACTTTCTCTTTGGGATTGGATTGGAAACTTTTGATTTGTATGTCATACCTTTTTCTTTGATGGAACTATCCTGCATGTTATTTATCAGGGACTTTTTCCTGTGTTAATATTTGTTGAGATTGATGCTGTCTGGATGGTAATTTCCTATGCTGAGATGTTATTTTCGTGCGACCTATTGCCTCTTTTTTCTCTATGTAATGTTTCGCTTGTATAGCGATGTTGTTGGATGGTTTATCAATAGATTGATATTTCCATTTAATTGTTTATCAAGATGAGTATGCATTTCGGTGGATTGGCAGTTGCATCTGATTTTGTGATGGTAACTCTCCCCATCGTTCCTTTTTGTTTTCCGTTTCTCAATTGATTGATTTTGTTGATGGTGTCCGATTGATTTTCTTGGTCTGATTTTGTGATGCGCCGTCTGGTTGCAGAGATCCATCCCTCTTGTGCGGAGATCCTTTGATTCTCATTGTTTGGTGAATTGGCAGTGTGGCTTCTTTCTTTCCTCTTGGATCATGATCTCTTGATGTCGGAGGATGTTGTTATGTGAAGTGTTTGGTTTAACTCCTCCTTTGACCCCTGATACAGTGACCGATCGATCTTTCTGTTATTTGGTGACTTCGCTGTGGTTTCTTTCCCCTTACGAACTGTTTTCCTGAGGATGTCAAGGACGATGAATACTGTTAATACTATGTCTTGGATGTTTGGGCTTTTTGGAGGAGTGGTGATCCTTTTGCTGTCTTCTTTCTTTTTTTTTCTCAATTGAGACAATGAATTAGTAGTCTTTGATCACGTCTTAGACCTGGCAATAGACTGAAATTTACTGGGTTTGATGGGAAATTTGTTATTCAGTTTTTTATCTTTGGGAGTTCTCTCACAGGTGATGATTGTCAAGTCTGGCAAGACTTGACAAGGGGTGCTCTCCCTCAAGCTGATGATTGTCTGAAATTGGATAAGCTCTATCATCTCTCGAGGCAGTTATTGGTTTGAATGAAATTTGTTCTCTAGTCCCATAATTTTCCGATTGATGCAAATACCGATTCTCATTCCTTTGGAGGTTGGAGTTGGGCCGATGTGTGATCTGTGATGGTTCTTTCTTTGCAAGGTGTACATGCCACAACAGATCCATATCCAATCCATATCTGCTTCCGGGTGTCCCCTTCCTAGAAATAGCCCTCCATTGTGTCCTCATCCTTCAGTCTCATCTTGTGTCTATGATTGTGCATGCGTTCCTTTCTCAGTTGACAGCCTCTGCGAAGTACTCTTCAGAGGAGACATCATTCCCAAAATTCACTATTGATCCTTATCCTTTTCTTTTTGTTTCTCGATCCTTTATTGGTACAATGACTAATTGATCTTTCTGTTATTTGGTGAATTCACAGTGGTTTTTTTCCCGTCGGAGTGAAACTGTTTGTCTGAGGATGTCAAGGATGATGAATACTATGAATACTATGTCTTCGATGTTTGGGCTTTTTGGAGGACTAGTGATCCTTTTGCTGTCTTTTTTTTTTCTTTGGTTGAGAGGATGAATTATTAGTCTTTGATCACGTCTGGGACCTGCTGATGGAATGAAATTTACTGGGTTTGATGGGAAATTTGTTCTTCAATTTTTTAACTTTGGGAGTTCTCTCACAAGTTGGAATCTTGCTAGACTTGACATGGGGTGCTCTGCCGCAGGCTGATGATTGTCTGAAATTGGATAAGCTCTATTGTCTCTTGAGGCAATTATTGGTTTGAATGAAATGTGTTTTTCAGTCCATAATTTTCCGATTGATGCGTAAACCGATTCTCTTCATTTGGAGGCCGGAGTTTGGCCGATGTGTAATCTGTGATGGTTCTTTCTTTGCAAGGTGTACGTGCCACAACAGATCACTATCCAATCCAGATCCGCTTCCCAGCGTCTCCTTCCTAGAAATAGCCCTCCCTTGTGTCCTTATCCTTTAGTCTCATCTTGTGTCTATGATTGTGTGTGCGTTCCTTTCTCAGTTGACAGCCACTGCGAAGTGCTCTTCAGAGGAGACATCATTCCCAAAATGAACTATTGATCCTTGTTCATTTCTTTATGTTTGACCTTTTCTTGATACAATGACCAATTGATCTTTTCGTTATTTGGTGATTTCACAGTGGTTTCTTCCCCTTCGGAGCGAAACTGTTTGTCAGTTTGGAACAGTTTCGCTCCAAACAATTTGGTGATTGATTCATCATTGATTGATCTTTCCATTTAATTGTATTATGAGCTGATTCTGGTATTCACTCTTCCGTGAATTTGCAGTGGCTTCTTTCTTCTTGGAGCGATCATGTTTGTCTGAGGACAATGAACACAATGCAACTGGTCAGTTGGTTACATAGAATAAGACCTTTGGGCTTTATGGAGGACCAATGAGCTAACTTTGTGCTGTTTGGTTGAGCTGATGATCTGGAAGTCTTTGCCTTTAGGTTGAGCGATGGAGTGGAATTTTAAAAACCTTCTACTTTTACAGGTTGAAAGTTGTACTGGATTTGACAGCTGGTGATCTGTTGCATTCCCTGAAGGGGCTGAGTTGATAATTGTTTGGAATTGGACGAGCTCTTGCTTCTTGGATTTTAGGCAGTTATTGGTTTCAATGGAACTTGTCCTCCACTTCTGTAATTTTCTACTGCATCCCAAAGATCAGATCTAGTTCTCTTGCTTTTGCAGATCAGAGTTTGGTCGAGGCAACACTTTACGTGGCCAAGTTTGATGTGGAGTGTCTGTGATCAGTGATGTTTTTCCCTGTTGCGCGGAGAATCTTGAGGGTTTTGCTTGGCCTACGATGCCTATTAGTCATCAGAATTCTTTGGTTTATGCCTCGTCCTTTGATCAATTAGTGATTCATCGACCGATCGATTGAACTTTGTGTTGTTGTTTTAGCAGCCTATTCTGGATTCTTGTTGTTTGGTGAATTGGCAGTGTGGCTTCTTTCCTCTTGGATCATAGTCTCTTGACGTCTGAGGATGTCGTTATGGGAAGTGTTTGATTTAGCTCTTCCTTTGACCCTTTATTGATACAATGACTGATCAACCTTTCCATTATCCGGTGAATTCACAGTGGTTTCTTTCCCCTTAGAGTAAAACTGCTCGTGTGAGGATATGATACTATGAAGGCTGTGTCTTGGATGTTTGGCTTTTGGAGGACTGGTGATCCTTTTGCTGTCTTTCTTTTTTTTGGGTTGAGATGATGAATTAGTAGTCTTTGATCATGTCTAAGACCTGGCGATAGACTGAGATTTTTACTAGGTTTGATGGGAATTTGTTCTTCAGTTGTTTGATCCTGGGGAATTTATTATTGTCTGGTCCTGATTCACTCAGAGGTTGGAGTCTTGCCAGACTTGACTAGTGGTGATTTCCCGCAATCTGATGATTGTCTGAAATTGGATAAGCTCTTTGGTTTCACGAGGCAGTTCTCGGGTTGAATGAAACATGTCCTTTACTTCTATTATCTTCTGGTTAATCCGAAAGATCAGATCTAGTTTTCTTCCCTTCTCAGATCAGAGTTCAGTTGTGGCAATACTTTATGGGGTCAAGTTCAATATGGAGTGTCTTGGATCAGTGATGTTCTTTCTTGCTGCATATGCATACACATCAATTCCTAATTTGTCTTCCATTTCTGTTATCTTCTAGTTAAGGTGGAACGATCAGATATGTTCTCTTTCCTTACACAGGTCAGAGTTTGGTCGAGGCAATAGTTTACCTTGTCAATTTCGATATGGTCTGTGATCAGTATTGGTTTGTTCTTGCTGCATAAGCATCAATTCATAGGGGAAGCTCTTCTTTCAGAGTTCTTTCTTGTCTGGAAAGGTCCACACAAGTTCAAGCTTGTTTCTCTCCCCTTTATTCTGTAAGACTCCTGATTGGACTTCCAACTGCATATCTCACAACTTGATGCTTCAGGTTCTCATTTTCCAGTGTTCTTTCCTCTTATGAACAAAAGTTTTAGTGGGGGCGAATAAAAATGAAATTTTGAAGGTCCCTTGCCATTGATTGATGGATCTCTGCTACCTTTCATCGGCTTTAAGATAATGGTGAATTCAATTTGGTGAAGATGGTTGTTGAGACTGAGGTTTTATCCGGTTCTGATCATGATCCACCGTCATTAAGTTGGGCAATGTGGAAACAAATTGCTTTTTATATGGGTATGGTATCTTTTTGGATTTTAATAGCTATGGAATTTGATTGGGACGGAGAAGATGTGCTAATTGCAGGAGTCTTTCAATTATTTCATAGTTATTGTAAGGAGAGTACTCGCCTTGTGGCTGGATATTTAGCATTTGGCGCACTCCCTTGCTAGTAATTTCACTTGAGTTCTGAAGTAGTCTCTGATCACATCTTCAGGGTGGGGATGGACTGAAATTTTGAAGATCTCTAGGCATTTGTAGTTTTGATTTAAGTTTGTCTTCAGTTGATTATCTTTGGGGAGCAGTGAGATAAAAATTGTGGTGTTCTGGTTGAAGTTTTGCTGGGTTTGAGAAGTGGTGATCTATTGCGTTCTTTTGTAGGGCTGAGTTGATGATTATTGAAATTGGACAAAGAGCTGCTTTGTGGATTTTAGGCAGTTATTGGTTTGAATGATGTTTGTTTGCTGCTTCTGGTTTTTTCCATTTATGGTGAGACAATCAGGGCCTAGCTCTCTTTCCTTTGATGCAAGCCTCTTCTGGTCTGATGTGGGCTGTCTTCAGTCAATAATGGTTCTTTCTACATTTCATTTAACAAGCTCTAGCTTCTATTTGGTTTTGTTGTTTTTGGAAAATGGATATTCATTGACTATCTTCCATTCTAGGGATTGTTTAGAAGTCTGGAAAGCTTGAGATCCACAAAGTTCTGGCTTGTTTGTATGTCCTTGCAATGCATGCTGCAATAACTAAATTGATTGCTGGTAAATCATGGAGATATTGCAAGTGCAATTTATTTGTCTCGCCATTTTTATTCCTTTGGAGTTCAGAGTTTGGCTGATTTGTGATCTGTGATGTCTTTGCAAGGTTTACGTGCCACAACGGATCACTATCCAATCCAGATCCGCTTGTCAGTGTCTCATTCCTAGAAATAGCCCTCCCTTGTGCCCTCATCCTTCAGTCTCATCTTGCGTCTATGATTGTGCATACGTTCCTTTCTCAGTTGACAGCCTCTGCAAAGTACTCTTCAGAGGAGACATCATTCCCTAAATACTCTTGATCCTTCTTCTTTTCTTTTTCCTTCTTGATTAATTGTTAAATCAGTCTGATTTGTATGCTAATTTTCCGAAGGTTACTCTCACCTCTTTGGGAGTCTGCCATGTTATGGGTATTGTTAGGGTTTGCTCTCCTCTAATTTGATCTTTCCGTTTAATTGCATTATGAGCCAATCCTAATATTCACTATTCCGTGAATTGGCAGTGGCTTCTTTCTTCTTGGAATGATCATGTTTGTCTGAGGACCAGGAGCACAATGCTACTGATCAGTTGGTTACATAGAACAAGACATTTGGGCTTTTTGGAGGAATAATGATCTAATCTTGCACTGTTTAGTTGAGCTGATGATGTAGTAGTCTTAGTCTTTAGGACAAGCGATGCACTGAAATTTTGACAACCTTCAATGCTTCTTTTACAGGATTTGGCAGTTGGTGATCTGTTGCGCTCTCTGGGTGCGTTTGGATGGGCATTCAGAAAGCCCCTTCAGCCCTCAAAGCCCCTTCAGCCCAAATATGGGTGTTTGGCAACCAACCTCAAAGAGCTTTCAAATGAAAGCCGGGCCTTGGGAATGCTGAAAACCTTTTTTCTTTTCCTAAATTACCCTCATTGATTTTTCATATTTCCGTTATTGCCTTGTATTTATTTTTTTTTTTTAATTGAAAAAGGAGCTTGACTCCCTTCGCCGGACCGGCGAAGGGCGATCAGCCCCGCCGGCGAGCGGATCCGCGCGCCGGCGGCCGTCGCCTAAGGTCGCCCGAGGTCGGGCGACCTCCGACGAGGGTCGCGCGACCCAGCCAAGGGCCGCCGAAGGTCGCCCGACGCGACCAGCCCGAGGGCCGCCGGAGGTCGCCCGACCGAGGGTCACCCGAGGTCGGGCGACCTCCGGCGGCCCTCCCGGGTCGCGTGACCTCGCCGGACCTCGAGCGACCTCATCCGACGCCGCCGGCGCGGATCGGCCGCGGCCCTTCGCCGGACCGGCGAAGGGCTTAGCTGAATTTTCAAAAAAAAAAAAAAAAAAAAATATATATATATATATATATATTTTGTTTTTGTTTATGCATACTCTTACTTTATATTTTATATATTGCTTTTGGTCTTTATATTATTTTTAATTCTCGCGATTTTATTTAGTTCATCTTTTAGTTCTTATACACTCTCAATATTTATAGATCTGTTCGATAATCTCACTTATACTTCCTTGTTCTCTCATATAGCACTCCGATCCTAACCCCTTTATGGTATCAGAGCCAGTGGGAAGGTATAGATAGTCTTTGTAAGAACATACTCACAGATCGAGAGCCATTCGTTGGCATCCTTCTTGATTCTACGAGTGGTCCAGCCGTAAGACCCCGAGTCCGATCTTGTGAGACCGTTGGTTTAGCTGGACTCAGAACGGTTCTAAAGAAGGATTAGTTCCGATCTTAAGTATGAGCTTACTTAGAAGATCCACATCTTCCTCTAATTCTTATGAAAAGATACATCTTCTTAATAAAGAGTCCATCCATAAGCATAAACAAAAATACAATTACATTCATATAGGATTAGTCCAAGTAGGTATTAAACCCCTTACAAAAGAAGGACTCAATACATCCATTCTTTTAGTCTTAAGGGATTCCCGCCTCTTGAACTATGATGAATCTATACTCGGCACTGTAGAAACAAGCCTCGTAAAGGACCAATACATTTGTTGTTATCCCAATTTCTCGTTTCTCTTAAGGACAAGAATATCCTTAGAGCCCTCACACTTCAAATTAAAACTCACAATTATAAAGTGGCAGATGGATCTATTCCTTTAGCCCTTGTCTATAGGATTCATTACAAAGCAATGGCATCCGCTTTTGGAGAAAATGCTTTCAAACATAGTCCTCGGGGAGAAACACTTCTTCTCCAAACTGACATTTCTAGAGCTAATACGACCATACCTAGATCTATTAATTGGAACCAGGTTACTTTACTTAACAATGGGAATTAGAAAACCAAATTCCCCAACGGGTTGTTCAAAATACAGATCCGACTAATGTCATTCAACATCCAGAAGGAAGAGTGACCATTAGATTCCCTAGAAGATCTTTCGATTCTAGATTTACTCCTTCTTTTCAAAATTCTTATACAAGGTCCATAGATCTTAATCCTAATCTTCCTCCCAGTACTCATAGAAATACTCCTTCTCCTAGTGTGCATAGAGACACTCCCACACGTGACGCAACACCTTTACCTCCTTCCATCAAGTACAAGCAATAATGAGTCACCTCTTGAACCGAAATTAGTGGTTTAGATAATAGATCAGGAATTTCCAGCCGGTTTACCAACAAAACCAGCCTGAACCTGTCCTAGAAAATACAGATTCTCCTCATCATTCTCCCACCTATTCCCAAATGATAGACGCCGAGCTTAATGTCTTAGAAAAACAATTTGAACCAAACAGAGCTTTCCTTAATAAAGAGTTTAATTCTCGAGAATAACAAACAAATCGAGAGAATGGTTCTTCAAAACCTTTGCTGATATAGCAAAAGATATCAAGCAAAAATATTACGACTACATGTACGAATATGAAGTCCATATATTTTTCTTTGATTGGTTAGAAGAACAATTCCTTGAACCAAAAGAGATTGTTGTTTTAGACCATCATTATAAGTGGAAACTGGATAATGGTGAAACCATAGAATCCAACCATCCACCCCTTAGGAGAATCAAAATACAACACGGAGAAAGCGAGGTTACTGCCACTCCTTTTAGGGTTCCAGACAAAGGAGACTCCCTTTACACCCATAAAGTCATTGAACAAAACAATTTTACTAATCAACATCTAGTAACCATATGGAAACAATTAAACAGGATTGAATCCACCATACAAAATCCTACCCACATAACCACTCCACCTATTGACATGCTCAAAAAACCCATTTTCAAAGCTTTTGAATTCCCAAAAAATCTTAATCCGGAGTTTGCCAAAGCCATAGAACAAAAGAAAAAACTACTAGGGAAAGCAAAGCTAGAACCTGCTCCTATACTAGACACTCCTAAATTTCAAGGACTAATTATTAATCACACCCCTGATCAACCTACTATTAGTACCTTGACCAAACCCTCTAATGACTCTGACAATGAATCTATCCCTGAGATAAATAGACTCAATTGGAGACATCCTCAAAAACTTTATTAAAAGTAGAGCAACCCCACCGGACATAGCCCAAGAAGAATCATCACAAAAATACAAAATAAATACTCTCCGGACGCCATTTATGAATGGAATATAGATGGTGTTGCCGAAACCAATATCATGAATGTTCTTAACAACATGATAATGCTTGCTAACGCCTATAAAACATAACAAGATGTTTCGATCATGCTGTTGCTAATCTTTTAGTAGCCGGTTTCTTGGACAGCTAAAAGGTTGGTGGGATAATTATTTGACTGAATAACAAAAAATACAAATTTTAACTGCTTATAAAATAGATGATTTCGGACAAAGCATGGATGATGACCAAGGACGTCTCATCCAAGATGCGGTGAACACCCTTATTTACTCCATTTCACAACACTTCATAGGAGACCCTTCACACATTAGAGATAGGAACCAAGATCTCTTATCTAATATGCGTTGTAAATCCTTAGGAAGATTCAGAGAATACAAAGAACTTTTCCTTCAAAGGGTTCTTGTTAGACCAGATCGCAATCAACCCTTTTGAAAGAAAAATTCTTAGCCGGTTTACCTCAGATCATAGGTGACCAAGTTAGAGATAGAATTAGAGAAGAATACGGTGGCCAAATTCCTTATGATCTCCTCTCATATGGAGAAATAATCTCTTATGTTTACGACAAGGAACCCAAATGTGTAATACTATCAAATTACAAAGACAGCTCAAAAAAGAACAATCTCTCACCAATCGTAGTCTAGGAGATTTTTGTGCCAAATACGACCCTTCTTATAATGAAAAAACAAAATCTAAATGTAAAGGAACTTGTCCTCCCGAGAAAGAAACAAGCAAACATCACAACAAACCTCCACCTCGTAGGAATAAACAAAGACACCAGAATAACCGAAATAAACTCCATAATGATAGAAAGAATTTTAAAGACATTAAATGTTATTCTTGTGGTAGAAAATGTCATATTTCAAAATATTGTAGGATTAATAAAAAAACTAAATGAACTCTCTCTCGATGACAACACTCTTAACCAGTTAAACAACATCTTCATAGAAAATGGTGATACTTCTTCTGATGAACTTCTTGAGGAAGAAGGTCTTCAGATTAATGAAATAGATTCCTCTTCCGATTCTGATTATGAAGACACTTCTCCAGAAAAACATGTTCCTGAAATAAACATGTTAATAAAAGAAGAAGAATTTCTCCTTAGCACTGCTGATAAGATCACTGACCCTGAAGCCAAGAAAGAATACCTAGATAGACTTCATTCATCCATGAACATTGTCACTAATCCCAATACTTCCTACAATCTCAAAGACATTCTTAATAGAAACAAAAAACCCCTATCTAGACCCATAAACATGAATGATCTTCTAAATGAAATAAAACAACAAAAATTAGAAATACAGGCCCTCAAATCAACACAGATAGAAATGAAACAGAAATTTCTGCTATAAAATCTCTCGTTATAAAAGGAAAAAGTTTAGAAGATCAAAATGAAATCACTAATACTTCCGAGTCACCGATCCAGCCTTTCTTATGTTATTAACAGAAATAACATCTAGGAAATGGATCATTAATATTTTGATAAAAATCAACAATGAATTTACTATTGAAACAACAACACTCTTTGATACGGGAGAGCAGACCTCAACCGTATTAAAGAAGGCCTTGTTCCTACTAGATACTTTGATAAGACATCGGAATCTTTAAAATCAGCCTCGGGAGACAAACTAAATATACAATATAAGCTACCGAAGCCTCAATAATAAAAGATCAAATGTCCTACAAAACATCTTTTCTTTTAGTCAAAAATATGAGACAACAGGTAATTCTTGGAACACCTTTCATACAATTAATCCAACCTTTTCAGTTACTAATGAAGGTATTGAAACTCATGCTTTAAACAGAAAAATCACCTTCAATTTCATAACAAAACCACAAAAGAGAAGCTTACACATTTTACAAGAACATTCTATTTCTGAAATCAATTGCCTTATAAAAGACAAAGAAAACCAGCTTGAATTCTTAAAAGAAGACTTAGAATTCAAAAGAATAGAAGAACATCTTATAAAACTAAATACTATAGAAAAAATAAATTCTCTACAAAAACACATAGAAAAAACCATATGCTCTACTTTACCCAATGTTTTTTGGGAAAGAAAAAAGCATATTGTTAATTTGCCTTATGAACATGAATTTTCAGAAAACAAAATACCTACAAAAGCTCGTCCTACACAAATGAACCAAGAAGTTCTAAAATTTTGCCAAACAGAAATACAAGATCTTTTAAACAAAAAACTCATAAGAAAAAGCCAATCACCATGGAGTCGTTTCGCTTTCTATGTCAACAAAAATGCTGAACTAGAAAGAGGAGTTCCCAGATTAGTTATTAATTATAAACCCTTAAATACAGCCCTTAGGTGAATAAGATATCCTATACCTAACAAAAAAGATTTGTTAAACAGATTATGTAGGTCAAAAATATTTTCTAAATTTGACATGAAATCAGGATTCTGGCAAATACAAATCAGTGAAAATGATAAATACAAGACAGCCTTTACAGTCCCTTTTGGCCAATACGAATGGAATGTTATGCCCTTCGGCCTTAAAAATGCCCCTTCAGTAATTTCAAAGAATTATGAATGACATCTTCAATCCCTACTCGAATACATCATAGTTTATATAGATGATGTCCTTGTTTTCTCCTCTAATATAGAACAACACTTTAAACATCTGTCTACTTTCATAAAAGTAATCATACAAAATGGCCTCGTTGTCTCTCCTACCAAAATTGCACTTTTTAAAACCAAGATTAGATTCCTAGGTCATTACATTCATTTAAACACCATAACTCCTATAGAAAGGTCAATTTCCTTTACTGATAAATTCCCAGATGAGATTAAAGACAAAACACAGCTACAAAGATTTCTAGGAAGTCTCAATTACATTTTGGATTTCTTCCCTAATATAAACATCCTTTGTAAACCCTTACACCAAAGATTGCAAAAAGATCCTCCACCATGGACTTGTCCATACTAACATAGTCAAACAAATTAAGACTCATGTTAAAGAAATACCTTGCTTACACCTAGCTGACCCTTCTACATTCAAAATAGTAGAAACAGATGCCTCATAAATAGGGTATGGCGGTATTCTTAAACAAGTCAAAAATAACAAAGAACAAGTTGTTCAGTTTATTTCAAAACATTGGAATTCTACTCAACAAAATTATTCAACGATCAAAAAGGAAATACTTGCTATAGTTTTGTCCATATCAAAATTCCAAGGAGATTTGTTAAATCAAAATTTCTCTTGAGAATTGATTGCAAATCAGCCAAAGACGTTTTACAAAAAGACGTATTAAACATTGCATCAAAACAGATTTTTGCCGGATGACAAGCCATACTTTAAGTATTTGATTTTGACATTGAATTTATAAATGGTTCTTCAAATTCATTACCCGATTTTCTCACAAGAGAATTTTTACAGGATACCATCATGCCAAGATCAACCAAAAACAAAAAAGACAAAGGCAAAGACAAGGTCATTGCCGAAACCTCCAATACACCACCAAAGCCAACCGGCTTAACACCCCTCAAGACATGGCTTCAAATGGCAGAAAACAACCAACAATTCTTACAACAATACCAAACAACAAATACACCTTTGAAAATAGAACCCCTATCATCCGATTCAAGATCCGCCCTCAAACTAGCTAGGACATACTACCCCAAGAAACACTACTTTTACTTGCCAAATCTTTAAAGAAAGAATCATCCAAGTACCATCGAGGTAAGCAACAATCCTTCCCCACCGGTTACACATAAACCAGCGAGAATACAAAAGAATTTCTAATGAGGTGGTTATTAGGCCACATGCAACCCCTCAATCTCAAAAATCAAAATTTTTCCCCAAAACATCATTTCAAAAAATACTAACTGTAGAAGATGGATTTTTTGATAAAGATCCAATCAAATTTGTAAAAAACATCTTTCCAGAAAACTGGTTATTCAAACCACACAATACAAACAAAATCTTTGCTTATTATGAGCAAATTCTAGTGGAGACAGAATCAGCAAGATTTACCCATTTTGCTGACAAAAACAATTCAGAAAACATTCTATACTCTACTATATCCATCAGTAAAGTCATACACCCCTCACACTGGGGAGCCTCACCTCATACACTCAGAAAATTCCAAACCAGACTTACCCAAAGTCTACCATATTCTACATCATACACCTACTGGGACTACCAACAAGCTTGGTGGAATGTTTTCTTCGACAAAATACAAATTTCCAACACACCGGTTGTTATTTTTCAAAGATAACTTCCCAAGACAAGAGTTTACCAAATTGGTTTGACTCCGGTGGGATCTCTTTGGTCCTTTGGACATAATACTACATCCCATTAGTCAAACAAGGTTACAAAGTTTTTAGCCAATACTTCATACCAACACCACATGATATAAGGTTTCCATGCCTTATGCATTTCTTCATAATATTCAGAATCTCTTGGGTAACAGCATGGGAATTTGAATACAATACATCCACAAAACCTAGAGTACCGGTCCTTGTCCGGAAATACAAAACAAAATGGTGGGATGGATTCAAATACATTGAACAAGGATCCGAAGCTGCGGTTAGAATATGGCTAAACAAAATTTAAAAACATGATAACCACGGTCCCATCAAATACATCCTTTTTACAGGAGAAATCCATGGCAAGTGCAAAGCACTTGCTGCAGTCCTGCACCGAGAGGAATACCGCAACACCCTCGGGACAATGCTATCGAAGCGGAAGGATCACAATGTGGATCTTCCAAATCTCAAGACAATACAGACGGATCCTCACAGTCACATCACAGTGGAAACACCAATGAAGACGACTGCTACGGGATCAACCTAGACAGAGACTAAAATCAAGACATCACATGCCGACACTGTTCCGAGCGATGCAAAGGCTATACATCGTAGTATACACTGTTCACTATTCACTATTCACTTTATACTATTCACTCAGTACTGTTCACTTTACACTGTTCAGCACTGTAGCACTTTCACTGTAGCACCACTATAAATACACTCCACCGGCACAAGAGAAAGGGACTCGAAATTTTCCAGATCTCTCTCTTCTCCTTCCCTCTCCCTCTTGTAAACCCTCATCCCTTCCATCTTCATCTCCAAGTCCTCTTACCTTGTATCCCCGGTTACAAAATAAGTTAGTTTTTCAAATACATCTAGCATAGTTTATACGAGTTACCAACTTACATCATAGTTGGTTAACCATTGCTTGTAATACAAACATCGATAATCCCTAGAGTGCGGATTACCGCCCTAGTGGATGACTTGATGCTTTAATTTTCTGCATCTTTAAATACATGTTCTTTCAATACATGTAAACTTTCAGTTTATTCAATACAAGTTCATACCACTTCCATGGTTGGTTTTTGTTTATGCATACTCTTACTTTATATTTTATATATTGCTTTTGGTCTTTATATTATTTTTAATTCTCGCGATTTTATTTAGTTCATCTTTTAGTTCTTATACACTCTCAATATTTATAGATCTGTTCGATAATCTCACTTATACTTATTTAGTTCATCTTTTAGTTCTTATACACTCTCAATATATATATATATATATATATATATATATATATATATATATATATAATATACCCCTCAAAGCCCTTTGTGAATGTGTGTTTTACCAAACGCACATCCAACTCAAAGTCCATTTGCAAAAAATTTTTACCAAACACAATTGCATCTTCCCCAAATAGCTTTAGGCTTTCAGCATTTGCATTGAACTCAAAGCCCATTGCAAATGCTGAACCAAACGCAGCCTCTGTGGGGCTGAGTTGATAATTGTTTGGAATTGGACAAGCTCCTCCTTCTTGGACTTTAGGCAGTCATTGGTTTGAATGGAACTTGTCCTTCACTTCTGTTATTTTTAGTTAATTTCAAAGATCAGATCTAGTTCTCTTCCTTCCGCAGATCAGAGTTTGGTTGAGGCAATACTTTACATGGCCAAGTTTGATATGGAGTCTCTGTGGTCAGTGATGTTTTCTTCCTTTCTGCATAAGCATCATTTCCTAGTTTTCCTTCCATTTCCGTTATTTTCTAGTTAAGGAGGAATGATCAGATGTTCTCTTTCCTTTGCAGGTCAGAGTTTGGTCAGGGCAATAGTTTGCCTCATCAAGTTCAATATGGAGTGTCTTGGATTAGTAATCGTTCTTTCTTTTTGCATAAGCATCATCAATTCATAGGACAAGCTGTTCTTTCAGAGCTCTTTCTTGTCTGGAAAGGTCCACACGAGTTAAGCTCATTTCCCTTTCCTTATCTGTGTGCTGAGATCACTAATTGGGTCTCCAGTAAATCGTGGAGATAGCATATGTAAGATGTATACGTCATGCTCTTCTTCCTTATCATGGGACTGGCTCGAGGAACTGCCTACCTAGCTTCACCTTTCTTTTTACATGACTTCTGTGTTTTCTTTTAGTTTAGAACAAGAGGTTTTTTTCTGCTCTTTACGTGCGAGAGGCTATTTGAGTTGCTTGGACTCTGGCCATTGGTTATCAGGACTGAATGCTTACTGCTGATGGAATTGCTTCTACTTGGTGCATACTGGTATCTTCTTATTTGGAATGGCATACTTCAGATATCTATTACAATTCGTATTCTTAATCTTTGTTATTTTGTTTCTATATTACAATGGTTGCTGAGCCAATTACTTTCTTGGTCTTATTTCTGAAGCATTTGGCTTGTTGCAGAAGCTTAATTTCTTGTGCTCCCGTTGCCTGTTTGGGACTTTGCCATGGTTGTGGACATCATTAGGGTTTACTTTCCTCCTTTGACCATTTATTAATTGATTGGTTAGTTGGTCTATTTAGTTGTTTTACGGGCAGATTCTGGATCTGTTTTCTAGTGGATTGGAAGCAACTTCTTCTCTGATGGACCAATCTCTACTTCCGAGGATGTCATGTAAGGAACAGTAAATATGATTAATTTGGTCAATTGTTCCATAGAATAAAGCATTCGAGCTTTTCTTGGGATTGATGATTCTTTGACAGTATAATGTTGGGTTGGTGGACTAGGAGTACTGGGTGTTGAACTGAAACTTCTAATAATTTCCTGCATGGATACTTATGTTTCTTTTTTAAAATTCATTCTTTCATTAATTATCTTTGGTTAGTAGCAAGAATTGAGATGATAATCATCTATTCCTAATTGCTTTAGGTTGAAGGTTTGCTGAATTTGAGAAGTGCTGATCCTTTGCCTTTTTTGTAAGGCTGAGAGGATGAATTGTGGAGACCAGGTTTTGTTTGAAATGGGATAAGCTTTTATTTATTGCATTCTGGACAGTAAATGGTTCCATTAGTGTTGACCCAGTTATAATAACAACAATAATAAAGCACGGGGATCACCATTAAATTCTCTTTCTTTTATGGTCAGAAATTGGTTAAAGCAAAGACCTTTTCCGTAATGGAATTATTCTGCATGTTATTTATCACTTTTTCCTTTTCAACGTACTTTGTTGCACACTCACTTGGAAATATGTTTCTTGCATATGCATTTCTGTTGACTTGGCGTGTATGTCTGCTTGAAGTTTGTGTCTATGTTAAATTGATTTATTTGAAGAATTTCTTTCAGGTTTACTTTGTGTTTATATTAGATAGATTGATGTCATTTAGATCGTAATTTCTTATGCTGAGTTATTATTTTGGTGTTACTTATTGCTCTTTTCCTCTATGTTATTTGGTACTTGCAAGATAGGTTCTTTTCCAAAAAAACTTTTTGCCAAAACTTTTCTAAACGTTATAATATGTAGTGCTTTCACTTATAAAGCGATGTTGTGGATGGCTCATCAATAGATTTATCTTTCCATTAAATTGTTTAACAAGATGATTCTGGATTTCGCAGTGGATTGGCAGTTGCATCTTTCCTCAGAGCACAATCTCTTCGTTGGAGCATGTCGTCTAATGATGATAAATACATAGAAGCTGGTCAGTTACATAATATAAGGTGTTTGGGCTTCTTGGAGGAGTGGTGATCTATTGTGCAGTCTTTGTTTTGAATTCTGAAGTATCTTTGTTGACATCTTCAGCAGGGGCAATGGACTGAAATTTTGAAGATTTCTAGGCTTTTTGTTTTTTTGATTTAAGTTTGTCTT
The DNA here is from genome assembly GCA_014182715.1 of Eucalyptus cloeziana. Lineage (NCBI taxonomy): Eukaryota > Viridiplantae > Streptophyta > Magnoliopsida > Myrtales > Myrtaceae > Eucalyptus > Eucalyptus cloeziana. Next base: position 58,774,654 of record CM024641.1, on the reverse strand, counting down.
CAGTTGAATATATTCAGGGAGCAGTGAGATAATTATTGTCGAGTTCTAATTCTTCTAAAGGTCGAAGTTTTACCAGGTTTGAGAAGTGATGATCTATTGTGTTATTCTGTGGGGCTGATTGATGATTGTTTGAGATTGGACAAGCAGCAGCTTTGTGGATTCTAGGCAGTATTGAAATTTTGAAGATCTGTAGGCTTTTTGTAGTTTTCATTTAAGTTTTTCTTTAGTTGATTCACTTCAAGGAGCGGTTAGAGAATTATTGTCAAGTTCTAATTCTTCTACAGGTTGAAGTTTTGCCACATTTGAGAGGTGGTGATCTATTGTGTTCTTCTGTGGGGCTGACTTGATGATTGTTTGAAATTGGACAAGCAGTCGCTTAGTGGATTCTAGGCTGATCTGAATGAAGTTTGTTCTCTGCTTCTGCTTTCTTCTTGGTTTTGGTGATATGATTAGGGCCTAGTTCTCTTTCCTTTGATGCAAACCTCTTCTGGTTCAGTGTGGGCTTTCTTCAATCTGTGATGGTTCTTTCTAGCTCCATAATCTTTATCTCATTTCACAAGGTCTTCTTTCTTTCTTTTCTTGTATTTGGAAGATGAATAATCGTTGACTACCCTCCATTTTAGGGATCGTTTATGAGTCTGCAAAGCTTGAGGTCCACTAGTTCTGGCTTGTTTCTCTTCATTCTTGCAATGCATGCTGCAAAATTGATTGCTAGTGAATCTTGCAGATATTGCATGCTATACATCTTGCTTTCGTGCCGCCCCCCCCCCCCCCTTCCCCCACGGGGTGCAAATGCTAGCTTCACACAATTCCCGAGGCTTTCATTCTATATGATTGATGTGTTTTCTTTTGGTATAGAACCTTCAGTGGAACTTTTTCATTTATGAGGTGATTTCTACGATTTAGGTGGTTGTTGGGGAGTTATTGTGGACATTATTAGTGTTTACACTCCTTTGATTTGATTGATGGATTGATCCATCCTTCTACTGTTTCACGAGCTATTTCTGGATTTTCATAATCCAGTGGATTGGCAGTAGCTTTTTTTTCTCACATAGCAATCTCTTTGATTGAGGATGTTGTCTAACGAATGGTACATATGATGAGGTTGGTCAATTTTTACTCAGAATAGCTGAGCTTTTCTTGAGCTCGACAATCTCTTCACATCTATCTTTGGTTGGGTTGGTGGATGGGCAGTGTTCTTGATAAACTCCTGCTGCGTGGGCAATTGGTGAAGGTATGAATTTTGATGATCTATCGCCTTTTCTGTGATGGCTGAGTTGATGAATATCAGCGTCCGAGCTTTGTTCGAGATTGGATAAGCATCCACTTCTTGGATTTTGGTTCTTTTGATGTCCTCACTCTCCATGTGTATTTATATATCGGTCCCTAATCATTTGACATTTTGGCCATGCTTTAATGATAAGGTGTGCGAGAACTAATGAGGTTTGATGTCCTCACTTTTTCCTTTGATGCAAACCTCTTCTTCTGATTGAATGTGGACTGTCTTCAATCTGTGATGGTTCTTCCTAGATCCATAATCTTTATTTCATCTGACAAGATCTTTCTTTTGAGATTCTATTGGCTTTTCTTGTATTTGGAAGATGAATAATCATTGACTATACTCCATTGTCGGGATTGTTAGTGAGTCTGGAAAGCTTGAGGTCCACTAAGTTCTGGCTTGTTTCTTCTCTCCATTCTTTTAATGGATGCTGCAATCCCAAAAGCTTGAGGTCCACTAGGTTCACAGAATAAGAATACCCAGGGATTACATTCATGCAATTGATGTGTTTTCTTTTGATACAGAACCTTTGGTGGAACTTTTTCATTTATCAGGTGATTCCTACACTTTAGGTGGCTGTTAAGGAGCTGTTGTGGACATTGTTAGTATTTATGCTCCTCCTTTGATCCGATTGATGGATTGATCCATCTTTCTGTTGTTTAACGAGCTTTTTCTAGATTTTTATAATCCAGTGGATTGGGAGTATCTTTTTCTCTCAAGGAGCAATCTCTCTGATTGAGGATGTTGTCTAAGGAATGGTACATATGATGAGGTTGGTCAATTATTACTTAGAATAGCTGAGCTTTTTGAGTTCAATGTTCTCTTCACGTTTATCTTTGGTTGGGTTGGTGGATGGGCAGTGTCCTTGATTATCTTCAGGACCAGGTGAAGAACTGAAATTTTGATAAACTCCTATGGTGTAGGTGTTTTGCCAAATTCTAGAAGTGAGATCTATCACCTTTTCAGTGTGTCTGGGCTTTGTTGGAAATTGGATAAGCTCCCACTTCTTGGATTTTGGTTCTTTTGATGTCCTCACTCTCCATGTGTATTTATATGGAGCAATCCCTAATCAATTGATATTTTGGCCATGCTTTAATGATAGGGTGTGCGAGAAGTAGCTTGACTATGATGCAAACCTCTTCTGGTTGCAGAAACCCCCTGTTGCTGAGATCCTTGAGGGTTTCACCTGGCTTCTTTGGGACAATGCCTGTGGTTATTGGAATTATCTTATTGATCGACCGATCGGTCTTTGCATTAGTGTTTTTACCAGCTTATTCTGGATTCTTGTTATTCGGTGCTTTAGTGTGGCTTATGTCCTCTTGGATCATATCTCTTTCGTCTGAGGATGGTCATTATGGGAAGTGTTTGGTTCAGCTCCTCCTCTCATCCTTAATCGCTCTATGGACCGACTTTCTGAACATTTGTTTTATGAGCGCCTCGTGGATTTTGTTATTTGGTGAATTCGCAGTGGCTTCTTTCCCCTTGGAGTGAACTGTTTGTCTGAGGGGATGTCAAGGACAAAAATTACCACGGCATTGTCAGTTTGTTTCATAAAATACGGATGTTTGGGCTTTTTTGGTTGAGACAATCAATTATTAGTCTTTGATGTCACATCTAAGACCGGGGGATAGACTCAAATTTACTGGTTTTGATGGGAATTTGTTCTTCAGTTTTTATCTTTGGGAGTTCTCTCACAGGTCGGAGTCTTGCCAGACTTGACATGTGGTGATCTGCTGCGAGCTGATGATTGTCTGAAATTGGGTAACTTCTATGGTTTCACGAGGCAGTTGTCACTTTGTATGAAATTTGTTCTCCAGTCCCATAATGTTTGAATTAATGCAGAAATCAATTCTCATTCCTTTGGTGTGGTCAATGTATGATCTGTGATGGTTCTTTCTTTGCATGGTGTACACGCCCCAACTGATCATTATTTTATTGAAGTTCAAAAGCTGGTCTCTCCCTCCTAGAAGTAGTCCATCCCTCGTGTCCTCATACTTCGGTCTCATCGGGTGATTATGAGTGTTAAGTCAGTCTGGTTCTGTTTATGCAATGTTATTTTCTGAAGGTTACTCCTCGCCTCTCCAGCACTCTGCCATGTTGTGGGCATCGTTAGGGTTTGCACTCCTCCCATTTGATTGATTGATCTTTCAAAGTTTAATTGTGTTATGAGCTGATTCTGGTATTCGCTATTCTGTGAATTGGCAGTGGCTTCTTTCTTCTTGGAGTGATCATTTCTGAGGATGTTGTAGGGCAATAAAAACAATGCAAGTGGTCAGTTGGTTGCATAGAATACCACATTTGGGCTTTTTGGAGGACTAATGGAACTGGTTCCAGGCATTACCTAGTTTGCTTTGCCTTTCTTTTCACACAACTTCTGTGTTTTCTTTTGGTACAGAGCAAGAGGTCATTTTGTGTTCTTTCCATGCCGGTGGTTCTTTGAGTTGTTGGACTTAGTGAATGGCCATATAAATATCTAAATTGTAGGTTTTCTTTGGTTCTTGGGACTTTGAAGGTTTATTATTGCTGACAGAATCGGTTTTACTTCAGGGCATACTGGTAATATCTTATCTTGAAACAATGTACATCATATATCTATCACAATTTGCATTCTTAGTATTTCTTATTTTGTTTCTATTTGTTAATGGATGATGATAGCTGATACCAGTTGTTCTTTGGCATATTAGAGCCTACTTTCTCTTTGGGATTGGATGGAGAAGTTTTGATTTGCATGTCTTACCTTTTTCTTTGATGGAACTATCCTGAATGTTATTTGTCATGGACTTTTTCAGGTTCAACGTACTTTGTTGCACATTCATTAGGAAATACATCTCTTGCATATGCATTTGTTTTGACTTGGAGTGTATGTCTGCTTGAATATTGTCTAAATAGATGTTAAATTTGGCTTATTTGAAGAATTTGTTGTCAGGTTTCCTGTGTTAATATTTGATGAGATTGATGTTGTCTGGATGGTAATTTCCTATGCTGAGATGTTATATTCATGCAACCTATTGCCTCTTTTTTCTCTATGTTATCTGAAACCTTGCAGGATATGTTCTTTTCCAGAAAAAATATTTGTTTTTCACACTGTTTTTTGCGGTAACATTTACCTCTTGCCAAAACTTTCCGTATAGTATGTAATGTTCAATTGTATAGCGATGTTGTTGGATGGTTCATCATTAGATTGATCTTTCCATTTAATTGTTTATCAAGATGAGTATGCATTTCAGTGGATTGGCAGTTGCATCTTTCCTCTTGGAGCGATCTCTTCAGCATGTTGTCTAATGATGATAAATACATAGATAGAAGCTGGTCGGCTTACTTAGAATAAGGCACTTGGGCTTCTTGGAGGAGTGGCGATCTATCATGCAGTCTCTGTTTGCTTGAGTTCTGAAGTAGTAGTCTCTGATCACATCTTCAGGACAGGTGATGGACTGAAATTTTGAAGATTTCTAGGCATTTTGTAGTTTTGATTTGAGTTTGTCTTCAGTTGATTATCTGCAGGGTGCAGTGAGCTAATCATTATCAAGTTCTAATTCCTCTACAGGTTGAAGTTTTGCCAGGTTTGAGAAGTGGTGTTCTATGCGTTCTTATGTAGGGGTAAGTTGACAATCATTTGAAATTAGACAAACAGCCACTTTGTGGATTCCAGGCAGTTATTGGTTTCAATGAAATTTGTTTCCTGCTTCTGCTTTTTTCCGTTTATAGTGAGGTGATTAGGGCCAAGTTCTCTTTCCTTCGATGCAAGCCTCTTCTGGTTTGATGTGGACCGTCTTCAATATGTGATGGTTCATCCTAGATTTCCTTTAACAAGCTCTTCTTTCTTTGAGCTTCTTCTATTGGCTTTTGTTGTTTTTGGAAGATGAATTATCATTGACTATCTTCCATTGTAGGGATTGTTTGAGTCTGGAAAGCTTGAGATCCACTAAGTTCTGGCTTGCTGGTAAATTATGTGCAATTTATTCGTTTGGCCTTTCTTTTCTTTTTTTTTTCCCCGAATACTAGCTTCACACAATTTAGTTAGCTTAGGCTTTCATTCTGTATGATTGATGTGTTTTTTTTGGTACAGAACCTTCGGTGGAACTTTTTAATTTACCAGGTGATATCTATGCTTTAGGTGGTTGTTCAGGAGTGGTCATGTGCATCCTTAGTGTTTACGGTCCTCCTTTGATCATTTATTTCTTTTGTTGTTTTAGAGCTGTTTCTGTATTTATAATCCCGTGGATTGGTAGTATCTTCTTTTCTCGTTGAGCAATCTATTTAATTGAGGATGTTGATTGATCCATCCTTTTGTTGTTTTAGAGCTGTTTTTGAATTTATAATTCAATGGATTGGTAGTAGCTTCTTTTCTCATGGAGCGATCTCTTTGATTGAGGATGTTGTCTAAGGAATGGTACATATGACGAGGTTGGTCGATTATTGCTTAGAATAACTAAGCTTTTTTCGAGTTCAAAGATCTATTCAAATCTATCTTTGGTTGATCATCTTCAGGATTGGGTGAAGAACTGAAATTTTGATCTACTCCTGCTGTGTAGGCACTTGTGTTTTTATTGAATATCATATTCCTTAATTGATTCCCTCGGAGTGGAAAGATGATAATTGTCTTTGTTCTTATTATAGGTTGGAGTTTTGCCAGATTTTATAAGTGATGATCTATTGCCTTTTTTGTGTGGCCGAGTTGATGAATTGCGGAGTCCAGGCTTTGTTTGAAATTGGATAAGCTCCCAATTCTTGGATTTGGGGTTCTTTTAATCTCTTCACTCTATATGTATATGGGTCAGCTCCTAATCAATTTATATTTTGGCCGTGCTTTTATGATAGGGTGTGCAAGAACTAGCTTGACTATGCTTTGAGGGTTTGAAGTTCGACATAAGATCTCTGATTGTCATTGGATGGCCTCTCTGTTGGACATACTTGCAAAAGGAGAGTATCTAACACAATTCTATTTAGTTGAGCTACTAAATTGTTGTTTTTCTGTGGATTAGGGTGATGAGTGATGCCTAGATCTTTCTATGGGGATGTTTGATAATGCATGAACTCTGCAAAGATGTGGTTTGTGATATTTTATTTACGAGGATTAGAGGTGATGCGATGAACATATAGTTCTCTTCCTGTATATAGAAGCTCTCTCTTGGGGATGCTCTTTATATCGAATCTCCAGCTGATATAATGCCTGACAAATTAGTTCTATATTGCTTGTGTGTTGAAATGGAGAGTTACTTGGCCACAAGTTAGCTCGATCCCTCTAGATGGATTCATTATATCGAATCTCTAGTTGATATAATGCTTGACAAATTAGTTCTATATTGCTTGTGTGTTGAAATGGAGAGTTACTTGGCCACAAGTTGGCTCGATCCTCTAGTTTGGGTCACCCATCCTTGGGAAGTTTAAAAAGTTAGATCCCCGAGTTTCGGTCTTTATCTAGTCTTGAGTGTGAGTCATGTCGTTTGGAAAAATTGCACCTTAGTACTTAGTTATCGTCCAAGAGTCAATAAACAGGCCTCTCGGCCGTTTGTGTTAGTTCATTCGATATATGGGGTCCTTGTCCTACTCTTTTCTAAGTTGGGTTTCAAGTACTTCGTTACTTTTGTAGATGACTATTCAAGAGCCACTTGGCTATATCTAATGAAAAGTCGTTCCGAGTTATTTTCTATATTTTGTGCATTTGTTAACGAAGTACATACTCGATTTTCGGTTTACGTTCAGTATTCTCCGAAGTGATAATGCTAAAGAATATTTTTCTAATCATTTTTCTGAATTCATGGCCCAAAGGGCATCCTTCATCAATCTTCTTGTTTGGATACACCACAGCAAAATGGTGTCGCGAACGGAAGAATCGCCACTTACTAGAAGTTGCTCGATCATTGATGTTTGAAATGAAGGTAGACAAATCTTTTGGGCTGATGCTATCATGTTTGCATGCTATCTTGTAATCGCATGCTTAGTCCTCGGTGGTGTTCTTAAGGGTGCGACACCACACTCTCTTTCTTTTTCCTTCGGAACCCTTGTTTCATTTACCACCTCGTATATTTGGTTGTGTGTATATTCGTGACCATCGTCCAGGGACTTTCCAAACTAGACCTCGGTCTCTTAAATGCATTTTTGTGGGGTATTCTCGGACATAAAAGGGATATCGTTGTTATTGTCCTTCTGCATAAGTATTTCACCCTTTACGAGATGTTTCCTTTTTGAGTCGACTACTTATTCGATGAACCAATGGAGCCTCCTACGGTGGATGATGATTCCTTTACATATGTCATTATGAAACCCACTTGATTCTACTCTATCCCTCCACCGGTTCGGCATGTATACGGTAAGACATCATCATCGGCATGTGGAGCCCCTATGAGATGTACCTCGCCTATTTCGTCTTCTCCTCAGTCCTCTAAATTACGAGGTAAGTCAATCACATGCGATCTTAATATCCCTATTGCTCACCGCAAAGGGGTTCGCAGTTGTACCCAACACTCTATTGCACAATTTGTCACCTATTACGAGTGCCATCTCCTGGGCTTCTTTTCGAGCTAGTCTAGACACTATTGATAAACATCCTACTCCTAAACATGCTATTGTGAAGCATTATCTAGTCAAAGTTTGGAGGACGGCTATGGAAGAGGAACTAATGGCACTTGACCAAAATAAGACTTGGGATCTTGTTCCTCTACGAGAGGAAAAACTACCATTGGATGTAAATGGGTGTTCCTTTATTAGAGTTAATCCCGGTAAGCTCTCTTGCTCGCCTCAAGGCCCGGATTGGTTGCTAAAGGTTATGCACAAGTTTATGGGGTTGATTATGGTGATACTTTCTCTCCGGTGGCTAAGATGACCTCTGGGTTCGTCTTTTTTACTTTCATTGGTCGTTACGCTTGTTGGCCTCTTTTTCAGCTTGATGTGAAAATGCATTTCTTCATGGTGATTTAAATGAAGAAGTGTATATGGAGCAACCACACAGGTTTGTTGCTGAAGGGGGAGTCTTTGGTCATGTTTGTCGTTTGAAGAAATCTTTATATGGTTTGAAGCAATCTCTAGAGCATGGTTTGGGGAAGTTTAAGTGGTACTCCGGTTTGGATTGTTTAAATGTAGTGGAGATCATTCTATGTTTTACCGTGTTTCGGAGGCGAGAACCCTAGATGGATTCACCCCTCATTCTCTCCAAAACTCGTATTCTATTATCATCATTTTCGGTAGAAGGTGGCTCTAGTTTGTACCTTTAAAACTATAACTGCAAGGATGCTTGGTAATATATGCTCGCGGGGACACGTGGAGTGGATGATTTGATTGTTTTTGTACTCTTTTTAAGCTCCCTCTTTCAATGAGATAGTGTAGACATGTTGCTTTAGGTAGGGTTCATATGTTGTATGAACTATCACCCAATTTTGAACTTGACCCAAAAATAAAAGATAAAAAAAATATGTTCTAAATATTCGCAAAGAATTGTGCCTTCCTGCAGGATGTATGGTGCTTGTATCCGCTTGTATTTTTGGATTCTTGAACATATCTCTTTGTATGGTCAGTTGTTCACCTTGTTGAGCAAATTGTGCACCTTTGTATTTTAGACAAAGTGAGACAGTTGTGGTTGTCAAAAAAGCAAGCATAATGTGCATATAGCACTTGTTAACATTTTGGTGAGGGTGTGATGTGCGAACCCTTGGAAGTGATGTCCTTGGTCCATGATCTGTATTTAATAGAGACTTAAATTCTTGAGATTTACCATATGAGTAGTGGCGATTCTTGTAACTAGTCTTGGATTTTCATTCATGGCATCTAATTGTGGGTGTTCTGAGTCAAGTTTCCTAATTGGACATATCTTGAGTGTTCGCTAACTGGTTATCATGGGCATTATGGAATTGGTATCTCTCATAAATTTGCTTTTACGAGCTATCCAGGTGACATGGGCACTTTTGCAAGTGTCTTTTCACTTTTTCCCACATGGATGTTTAGTGAAGGCATTTGGAGCCTTATGAAAATGAAGATTTTCCTATGGCAACCGTAATTTTCCTTTTGCAAGTAACTATCTAGCATTTTCGTTTCCATATAAATCAGCAAGGACGATCCTTGTGCTCCCACTAGGAGAAAAAAAATTCTCAAGTAGATCTATTTTTTTCCAACTAAATTAACCGTATTTCTTTTTCACCTTAAAAATTTTCCAAGTTAATGAAGAGGAATGCCGTTGCAAGCATTTTGTGTATAGCTCAATTTCCCTTTCACTTTCCCCTTATGTAGTTTATGATTCTAATCACAATGCTCCATCAGTGATGAATCAACCTAGTTCATGTTTGAAGTGTATGCCCATTTTAACTAACTTTTAGGGGAATGACTGACTTAGCAAGTTTTTACCTTTTTGCTTCACCTGGGGGTATTTTTAGTGTAAACGGTTCATTTTAGGTGCCGGTTCAAGTCTCTCTTCGATGATGTCGTGCTCTCGCTTGTTTGTGAACTTCACTGGATGAAACTACAATTACTAAAATGGAGCATTGTGTCCAAGGCTAAGTCTAGTTGTTGCTTTGCTTGATCGTTTGGGACTTTTCCTTTTGCTTCTTTTGGAGGTATTTTTGGTATTAATGATATTGGCTGCCGGTTTAAGTCTTCCTCGTTTATGATACGTGCTCTCATCTTTTTCTTTGAACTTCACTAGATAAAACTACAACTGAGTCTTGTTTGTAAGACTAAGGGGAATAGTACCCGATTCTAATTTTTTGTTCCTAAGAGTAGTTTTGGAACAAAATTACGTTTGATAAAATTTTTATTTTCGAGAATAGATTTGGAGTGGAATCAAGAATAAAAAAAAAAACATTAATTCTTATTCCGAGAACAAATTTGAGAATTAAAACCAACTCTTCTTCTTCTTCCCTTCCGCCATCCCATGATCGCCGTCCACCACCGCCCGCTACCATCCGCCGAGCTCGGCAAGGCTCGCCGCCGCCAAGGTGAGTTGTTGGTCACCGTCCACCAAATCCGGTGAGGCTCGGCCGACGAGGGCTGGCCTCGTCAAGGTGAGGTCGCCGAACTTGTCTAGCCGAAGGCAAGCCCGGTGCCGGCGATCGGCCACAAGAAGAATAGGAGAAAAAGGCAAAAAAAAAAAAAAAAAGTAAAAATTTATTTAAAAATTAAAAGAAATTAATTTAAAACAAAATCAATAAGCACGGTACCAAACGCTCTATTCCAGAATCAGAAATTTTGGATAATTACCAAATGACTTAAAATGCTTAGAATATGTTCCCCGGAACAGAATAAAAAAGAATCATTTATGATCAGAATCTACTCTCGGGAATATAATCGTTACCAAACGTGCCTTAAGTTTAGTTGCTTCACTTGGTCATGGCAAAAAAAAAAAAAGTAAAAAATTTATTTGAAAATTAAAAGAAATTAATTTGAAACGGAATCAATAAGCACGGTACCAAACGCTCTATTCCAGAATCAGAAATTTTGGATAATTACTAAACGACTTAAAATGCTTAGAATATGTTCCCCGGAAGAGAATAAAAAAGAATCATTTATGATCAGAATCTACTCTCGGGAATATAATCATTACCAAACGTGCCTTAAGTTTAGTTGCTTCACTTGGTCATATGTATGCAAACATTGAGGGCAATTTGACTTATGGAGTAGAGACCCAGTCTGATTGTCTGTTCTTTGTCTTATCGGATGCTTCTGCCTCGTGAGATGAGAAACCGAATGCATATATTCTCCAACATCATGGCAGATTATCCCTTTCCACTTTCAATTGGTTTGGTGAACACTCAAATTAAAGATCCGATACGTCTCAATTAGCAAACATGGTTTTTTGTCTAATGTTAAATGCTCAAAAATCTTCTCACAGTTGAACAATTCATGATTACTGACTTGCGAAATCCAATTGATGGTATGGACCATGTAAATAGGCCTTTGGTCGTGAAGGAGGTGAATGAATTGAAACTTAGGGGAGAGTCGAATTATTTTTGCTGTTTTGCAAATTGATAATATTTTTATTTCAAGCCAGTATTTCTATTATAGTAGTAAGGACAACAAACTACCATATACTATCTCATTTGCAATTGAAACTATTGTCATGTGTAGAACTTGTTTATAGACTCATTAACTTAGTAGTTATGAATTGGTAGACTTTGTATAAATCAAATGATGGGATAATATCCAAAGATGAGAGAAACGGGCACTCAGACTTTTCATTGGCTTCAATTTTGAGATGGATTTTAAGGACGAGGACCCGGTCAAGAAGAAAAAATGAGGTTAGTAGAAAGCCATTCAAGTTGAAAGGACAATAATAATCACATTATATTAGGCTTCGTTTGTTTCGCGGAAAATAATTTCCAAGAAAATGTTTTCCGAATTTTCCGACGTTCGTTTCACGGAAAATAAATTCTTTGGGAAAAATGTTTTCCATGAAAAAGACAGAATTAGCACAAAGTAAAATGTTTAGGAGTAAATTGACAACACGAAACTTTCTGTTGCCTAAGCTTAAAATTCTCTTTCTTCAGTTCGGAGATCTTTTTAAGAGAGGATTTAAGATTGAGGCAAAGTTCATGACTTTAACCCGACACCTCTTTTATTTTCTATTTTCTTTTCCAAGCACCCTTTTTGAAGACAATTTTTAGTAACCGCTTTTTTTTTTGTTCAAAACTTTTAAAAATAAATTCATAGGTTGAGCTTGATTAAGCTTTGATCTTTCAAGCTCATCTCTGACTCAAATAACTTCCCAACGAGTTTGAGCTCAACTTGATTAACCAATAAATTTTAGTCAAAGCAAATTTTGAAAACACATTATAACACAAGTTTGACTTAATTAAATATTCAAGCTACACTTGAAAGAAATTTCGCCTTTGGAATGAAGATAGATGAGAAGGCACTTGTGCTCAGAACTAATGAAATTCGGGGAAAGATGGAACTGGTCACTATACTTGAGGGAGTTATAGCCGCGACTTAAGGTTCAATTACCATTGAAAAAGACTGCCGAGGGGATGACAAACTGGTTGAAAGCATTCACTAGAAGAAGGAAGGCTTTCCTAAATACTCCGTATCAGGAACTCCACCTTAGGTGGCGGAATTCCTGATGAATGAAGTACACCTCTTAAAGCAAGCCTTTTCCAAAAGATGTCATTGATAAGCTTTCTTGGAGTCACTTGATAAATTTGAAGAATTAGATGTCAGTGAATGCAAGAATTTGAAAGGAAAAATCCCTATAAATGGGTTGTTTTCACTGAAGATTAAGTGAAACAAGCTTCCTGAAGGCAAAATATTTTCCCTTTCGAAAAGTAGATACGCTTGATCTCTTTTATCTCGTACTTCTACAAATTCTCACTTTATCCTCCCATTTTTCTTTTTTTTATTTTTTTAAATTATTTTTAAATTTGCTTTTTCTTTTTAATTCGAATTATTTTTAATTTCTTTTCTTTTCTTTTTCTTTTTTTTTTTCTTTTTTTTTTTCTTTTCTTTCTTTTGTTTCTCATTTTTCTTTCTTGATTAATTATCGGCCCGCCAAGTGAACCTCGAGCTCGTTGATCCTGGTGAGCCTCGAGCTCGCCGATGGCCGGTCGTGGGCTATCGCCATGGCCAGCAACCGACCAAGAAAGAAGGAGATGGAAAACAAAGAAAAAAAAAAAAAAAAATAAAAATGATTTTAAAAATTAAAAATAAAAAAAAAAATTAAAAAAATAACAAAATGAATTTAAAAAAATAAAATAAATGAAAAAGAGTATACCAAACAACGAAAAGTATTTTCCATTTTCACACTTCATTCGAATACCAAAAAATAATTAGATTTTTTAAAAATGATTTCTGGAAAATTTTCGACCCATTTCGAACCTAAAAAACACAAATGGCGCGTTTGTAACATTTCTATTTAAAAATTATTCTAAGAACGGAAATAGAAAAAAAGTGTTTTCGTTCCAAGGAACAATTTTTTAACAAAAAAACGCGTTTGATAAACTTGTTCCGAGAATAAAAAAAAAATGAACGAAACACATTTTGTAATTTTGTGTTCTTTTTTGTTTCTTTTAATTTTTTAATATTTTTATTTTATTCGACGCTCCGGCGAGGTCGGTGACAAGCCAAAGAAAAAGAAAAAAAAAAAAAAAAAAAAGAGGAAAGAGAAAATTTGTTCTCAAAAATTGTTCCAGAAATAAGAAATACGTTTTTTTGTTTTTTGTTTTTATTTCAAATGTGTTCTTTTAAAAAAAAATAGATTTGGAATAAAAACAAAAACGCATTTATGTTTTTTTTTTTTTTTAGACGGGAGAGGCAGAACTAACTGCATACCAGAAACCCCTAAGGCCAGAGGGCCAACCACAGGATTCGCGCAGTGCCACCCTTCCCGGCGTGGAGGGGGAGGTGAGGTTCAAATCTCCACCTTCTCGGGGGATGGGGTGGGGACGCGTAAGTTTGAAAGTGGGTTCCCACTCAGCATTCTGTGAAAAACCACAATGGAAGTGTGAGTGTAGAATAGGAATAGAGTAGGATTAATGAAAAAAAAAAAAAAAAAAGTAGCGTAGGACCCGCCACTACGGCGCCACACTTAATATCACGGCGGCATCGAGATTTCAACCCGTCCTTTCGTGAGGGGATAAGCGGCCAACGCGCCCACATGAGTATATTTATGTTCTGTTTTTGTTCCTTGAAAAAAAATGTAGACATTTTGTTTATAAAAAAAAAAAAAAGAACATTAACAAACAGGCCGAAGTCTCTTCAACTACCCTTCGTCACCCACCTCCGCCGCCTCGCCTCCGCCGCTCGCCTCTAAGACGAATGAAGCAAGCATCTCGAAGTTCTGGGTTACTACAATCCCTTGCTCGGTATGCTCCCCCTCTCTCTTTCCTCTTCTTTTCGTGTCTGGGTGACGGTGAAGCGATGTGGGTTCGTGGGTAGTGCTTGGAGTTCGTGGCGTGCGGGTTCGTTCGTCGAACGGTTGATTGAATGTGATTGGGTTGGCGAGAAAGAGCGCCCGTCGGGCGATATTCTTGGGTGGGTTCTGTCGGGTTTCGTTGGGTGGGTAATGAGGGAAGTTTTGAGTATCTGGGTTAGGAGGTACGAGCGAGCTGCGTGCGATTGTTTGGATAGCGAAGGTCGGAGCTCGTTGACTGGGTGCCGAAACTGCGTGAATCTGGAAGAAGAGAAAGAAAAGAAGTGCGAATCTTTATTCTCTCCCCTTTGTTTCGATTCGCTTGCAGTTGAGGTTCTTAGTTATGTTCATCGGGTTGTTCGCGCATAGGTCAAATGTTTGATGAAATTCCCAAAGAAATTTGACTTCAAAGTTTCACCTCCTTTAAGTGTTCCTTTGGAAAACTGATGTCATTTTGTTATCTTGTGGTTTTTTTATCTGGATCGTTATGTTTTTTATGATTGAAAGTCATTGCCTGAGAAGCAAAATTGGAGAATGAGGACCAAAGATTGATATCTTATTATAGTGACAAATAGCTATTAAAAATGCGAAAAGTTTTCTTAGTGGAACAAGTAATGGTGGTGTGAAAGTCGAGTATCATATGGTAGCAAAAGCGAATTGTTGTGCTCTGCAAGGGCAGATTAGGTGGCGATATCGATCTCTGATATGTCAATTTTTTTCCTAAAGCTTGGTGTTTGGCATCAATCTGGCCAGCATTTGAATAAGGCCTCTGAAGGCCAAATTCAGATTGACCTCTCTTCAAAATGCAGAATTTATTTGATAGAGATGATGACAGGAACAAAGAAGAATCAAGTATCCTTTTAACTCATCTACATGAGTAGAAAATGATTAAGTCTGCAAATCTTCCAGCTGGAATAAAGTTTGTTTGATTGGGTCATGCAAAATCCCTAGTTGTTTTATAGATTTTTCAACAGATGATCTCAGAAAATCGCTTTAGATAAGAAAAGATGTGCATAGTCTAATTCTTCATAAATATTTCAATTTGTAGATTTTTTTTTTTAACATTTTTTTTTTTTTATTTACTATTTTTTAATTTGATTTGAGGTTTTTATCCAATTAGCATATAGCTTAAAGTGAGCGCGGGTTTTCTAGAATATTAATGGGTTTAAGCAATACGGGTCGGGTATAAGTTAGGTATGGGTTGGATTAGATGTGAGTAACTAGATTTATACTTCAGGAATATGGGTCAAAACGAGTTAAATGGGTCAAATATGAGTCAACCCATATTCAACCCAACCCATACCCAGCTCGACCCACCCATTTGACGGGTCTACCAGTAGGAGCCTCCCATTCCAGGCTTGAAGTACGAGTGGGTTTTCCCGGTCTCTCTCTCTCTCTCTCTCTCTCTCTCTCTCTCTCTCTCCTCATCCCCTTTCTCTTCACTTGAGCACTTGCCATCATCTGACTGACGGGACTGCAGCTCTTCCATCTCCCTCGTTCCCCTGCCTCCCCCACCCCCCCCCCCTCCTCCTCTCCCCCTTCTGTCCCTTCTGCCCTACGCTCAACACCCCCTTCCTCACTGGTTGTTGCTCCAAGTCCTCATTGTCCCTATACTACTGGTTGTTTCCAAGCTGCCGGTCCAAGCGTCACTCCTTGAAACTGCACCAATAACCATCATCCGCCATCCTCGTAGTTTGCACCCCCCCCTGCCGCTGACAATCTGTTTTGCTGCAGCCGTTGCAGCCGCTCGCAGGTGTCGTTATCGCTCCGTTGGTGACAACAACTTTAGTTGAACCGGACCGAGCCGTGCTGTTGTCTTTGACACCTCAAGGTGGCCACATTTCACCGGCACCTATTGTCGTCGAGGTAAAACCAAGTTTATATTTCTCCAGGTTCACTACAAATTGGCCACCACTTTGGTTCCTTGCCTCAATTGGATGTTTGAGTGTGTCTTTCTGTAACCAAATGTTGATTCATGAATTAGTTGCGGAATTAATAGAGGAATTGGATGAGGAGTCATCTTTGGTGCCAAGTCATCTAATCTATGAGATTGTGAATCCATCACTTAAGTAGGCAAAACCATGTCAGTAGGTGATAGGATCCACGTATGTTTGTCCGGTGTCCACATGTCGATCTTGAAGGTTGAATGAGATTTTGGATACGTGTTCCGACGCATTCAAGTCATGTTAGTTTGCTAGTTATTGCATTTTCACCACATGTTACATTTACATGGACACTCGTGTGTAGTTGCCTCATACATGCTCATAGTAATAGTTTGGAAGGCAGAAATGCAAGGAATATGGACCTTTTCATTGAAGGCAAGCTTGATAAGAAGAGCAGATCTGAAACACATCTGTTTAGCAAATGCCCGACTTGTGGTGTTTTCACGCTTTACATCTGACACACAAACGGAAGAACATGGATATGATAGCACAATGATTTCTGATATTCAGAAAGTAAAAGGTAGAAGTGCAGCTGGCTCCTGGTCTTTGTGCGTTGCAGATGACACTGCATATGATGTTGCGAAGCTGGTATGTGTCCCACAGTATGTTGTGCTCTTTTTATTGCTATGACTGACATTGTTATTGAGTAGCAATAATGTGGACCAGATTTGTCACATCCTTATAGATGTCACATCATATTGCTGCGGCCTTGGTTTTGAAGTCCAGAGAACTGAAGTCTATTGCAGGAACTGTAACCAATACAGGTAAAAGTTTTCTTTTCTTCCACATGTAAGAATTTGTATGACATGAGTGTTGGTCATCAATAGGAAAAGCATCACTCATTTTTTCCTTTCGGTGGAGCATAGTTTCAAAGATCACTCTAGATAAGGAAGTAGGATTCCGGTGAACAACTAATAAAAACACAGCAGCATGTTTTATTATTCCATCTTTATGTTCATTTAGCATGATGAAATTCTGATGGAAGCTCTTCAGGGATTTAATTTTAATTTACATGATAATTCTGATTTCTTTCGTCTGCCTTCACAGTTAGGGTTCTTCAATAATTTGCTATTTGTTTTTAACCATCATGATAGAATGAGGTGTCTATATAATTGTGTGTGATTGTATGGATTGGCAGTCTCTTAGTTCAGAAATTGTAGGGAATTCCTTTTGGTCCTTGTACTGGGCACATTACAGCCTTTCGGCCACTAAGCATGGCGCACCCTTAAGTTTTATTTATGTTAAGCCCGACGTGTTGCCTCTATTGTGCAGCAACTTATTAAGGATTAAGGAGATTCTTTTGACACTGCCAATATTAGCCTTACACAGTTTAGTAATTCCAATGCAAATATTTGTATTGGGAATAATCATTAACAAAAAATAACTTTTTTTTTTTTTTTTAACTTGAGAGAAATATTGCACAGTGCTAGTGCATTGCAGTTAGCTAAATAGTCAGCTGAGCTTGTAATTCTATCTCAGTTTATCTATATGCTCTATATACTTCACATGAATTTGGACACCGTGATGGGGTCTCCTAGCACTGATCTACTGTAACAATTCTGTACTTGTAATAGTGTGATCTCTTATGATGGTTGCATCCTCTCAAATTATATAAAAAAGCTTTAGAAAAACTATCTTCTTGTGTTCTCCATGTCTGATTGTCAACATCTATGTGGCTTCTCAGGGTCAATGCTTAGCAGCGGCTTTGTCAATGCCTATTTGAATTCAAAGTCTCTTAAATTTTCTCATTCCACCAGAGGTTTTTGCACCCTTGTCAATGATGAGTCACTACATACTAGCCCACACACGGATGTGAGAAGGGTTCATTCTGAGAAGGTTAACCTTATAAAAGGCAAAGTTCAACCAGTAGACTTTACCAAAGTTGATATTAATGATCTTCCAACTGTTATCATCATCGGACGACCAAATGTAGGCAAGTCTGCATTGTTCAACCGGTAGGTTTGACTTTACTAGCTCTGTGTCAATCAATGCAACAAGTATTGTTGTATTGGCAAGTTTTGACAAATTATTTCCTATATTAATTACTTAGGTATTGTGTAGTTTGATTCGGAGGAGGGAGGCTCTCGTGTATAACACTCCAGAGGACCATGTGACAAGAGATATACGAGAAGGCATTGCCAAGTTGAGTGATCTAAGATTTAGAGTGTTGGACTCTGCTGGTTTGGAGATGGCTGCATCTTCTGGCTCAATCCTGGACAGAACTGCAACGATGATTGCAAAGGTTCTTGCTAGGTCCCAGTTTGCCATCTTTCTGATAGATGCTAGGTGAGCTCTTACTTGCATCTGTCTATTCTGTACGACCCTCCTATGGTCTTTTACGTACAGCAGAGACACTATGGGAAGATTATTAAGGGTAGAGGTAAAATCGCCTAGAACATCTACTTGGGATGTATAATTGCGTCCTTGCAAATATCTAAAGTCATTTGTTCACAAGTTGTGTACTTCCCAGTTTGGAGTATGGAAAGATATCTCAGTGTTACTTCCCATAGTTGGTTTCGCTTTGACAGTTTCCTCATGTTCGTAATGCACATGACTTCATTTGTTAACGAGATTTGTTCTGATTAACAGAGTTGGTTTGCACCCTTTGGATTTGGAAGTTGGGAGGTGGCTGCGGAAACATGCGCCTGGGATGAAACCTATAGTTGTAATGAATAAAGCGGAATCACTAGATGATGATAATGGCTCTCTTGCTGTTGTAGCTGCAGAAGCCAGCAGACTGGGGTTTGGTGATCCTATTGCCATATCTGCCGAGACTGGTTTAGGCATGGCAGAACTATATCTAGCTCTTAGGCCTCTCCTTGAGGATTGTATGATTGATGTTCTGAATGGTAAGAGTTGCTTGATGTATTCATGAAAACTTATATTTTTGTTGTAGAGTATGAGGCTCTGTTTGCGCCGTACCTATGGGAAAACTACACGAGTCCAAAACCTTATGTACAGATTGCAGTTGAGTCATAAACCTCTCTCTCTCTCTCTCTAGCCAGTATCAAAGGAGTTCTTCAAATGAAATCTCTCCCAATTTCTCATTTGCCTTTCCTTATAATCAATTACTGCGCTTCACCTTCATCTATCTGATACCTTAAGTTTTCAGATTAGTAGGCCTTGGTTCCACAATTCGCACAACCTAATTACCTTTTTTTCTATTCTAGACAGTAACAATGCTTCTAATGAGGAAAGTTGTTCCAAATCCAATGAGGTTGATGAGTCTAAGTTGCCTCTCCAGCTTGCAATAGTTGGGAGACCTAATGTTGGAAAGTCTACATTGTTGAATACTTTGTTACAAGAAGATCGCGTTCTGGTTGGTCCAGAAGCTGGTCTAACAAGAGATTCAATTAGAGCTCATTTTCAATTTCAAGGCAGAACTATCTATTTGGTAAGTGTGAACATTTTTATCATCACCTTTTGTCAAAGGTTTTAAGGTTGCATAAGTTTGGGACATTAAATAGAATAAGCATGGCTATTTGGTTGGTGTGCTGACTTGCTTTCTTGCCTTATTGCTTTCTTTGAAAATTTTGGTGGCTATGTTAGCAGCGAGAATTTCTCTCTTTATGTCTCTCTCTCTCCCCTCTCCCCCCAACTGCATGTGCAAATGTGCAACTGAAAAAAGTTCCCCCCTGGGTTATTGCCTTTTCAGACTGCTTGTCTTGATATGAACTACTCTCCATGTCTCCATCCTTTACAATCCACTATACTTCAACCTGATCTACTTGACTGAACCAGTTATATCCAGGTTGGTTCATGTATAAACTTTCAGGTTGAGATTTCTGTTGGGATTGGAAGTTTCCCAGCCCTAACCATTAGAGGATTTATACCCGCTACAATGTTTGTTGAACTGTCCGTGCCCTTGTTTGGTGATAAATATGCTGTTCATCCAGCGTTCTATCAAATGAGTAGTATTAGCGAAATAAAGCTTTTCAGTGTCTTTGCTCGGAATGAATTTATTTTATTGGCCCTTATTTATTGTAAGAATTTCTGTTAACTCTAAATGTGATTATCGTCTTTACTGTTGTTTTTTGACCTTTGATTCTAACATGAACTATCTTCTAGGTTGACACAGCAGGCTGGTTGCAAAGGACAAAGCAAGAAAAAGGACCATCTTCCTTGAGCATCGTACAGTCCAGAAAGAATCTTATGCGTGCTCATGTGGTAGCTTTAGTCCTCGATGCAGAAGAGGTTCGTTATAATATACTTTACTGTGCACTTCATCCAACTGTGACATTTTAAGTTCAAATTATGACTTCGTGCAAATAATTTAACAAAGGGATGCTTATCCAATAGCAGAGATTTTAGCTGAGGGATGATTAGAGCAATTTGTTACTTATTGTATTTGATGCCTCGATTAATAGATTCGATTGTTGAAACTACTCTGGATGCATTTTTTTGCCTCTACCTTGTTAGATTGCTGGAGCACAACGAAGCATGAAGCATGCTGAAGTGGTCATAGCCAGACAAGCTGTAGAAGAAGGACGCGGCTTGGTTGTGATTGTCAACAAGATGGATGTCCTTAGAAGGAAGAAGAACTCCATGTTATATGAAGAGGTGATGAAAGCTGTTCCAGAAGAAATCCAGACTTTGATTCCCCAGGTTTGCCTTTCTTATAAATGTCCCTCCTGTGATACTCCTTTTCTTCACAAGCATCTTATGGGATGGCTAGTTATGCTATTTTCAGTTCTCCTTTCTAGTATCCCTTTTCCTCTGTCTGCAGGTGTTGTTATAGATTTCACATGATGAAAAAAAAGATTCACTCGTAAGAATATTTCCTACGGGACTTTGTGCCTTGTTTCTGCCCATCTCTTGAGCTTCTTTAATTAAATTATATTGATCCAAGCATTGCAAACTGAGAACTGTTTCATACCTAAAATGTATCTGCCATTTTTTATGGAACTATTCTAATGCTTTTATCGTGACTAGAAGATTCTTCATGCTGTGCCTGCTTTTGGTCATCCTGTCCTGAAGATTGGTGATTATATAATCTATTTACTGGACTTTGAACAATGCAATATCAGACGTGTCTCTTACTAGTTAGGTCGTGAGGACAAAACTTAGAGCTTTACCTATCAAAAAGTGGTTTCCGATGGAGACATGCCTTTCTTGTGCGGCCTGTTGCCCCTATTCTCGTATACACAAAATTCTGTTGAAAGATTTCTCTAGAAATTAGATTGATAGTTTGCTACAATTTAGAACTCTGTGGATCCATGAACTTATGTGAGCAGTTGGAAAATCAAGAGGTCAAAAGGTAAGTTGGTATTTTGGCATAGATTGCAGTACCAGTAACTCTTGTGAAATCAAACAAGATGTCCTTATTAGTAGACTAATGTTGCACGGCCCATAATGAAACATGGTTTGATGCCTTCTCATGTTTTTAAGTAAGTGAGGAACTTGGCTGGAGTCATTGACATGGCTTTTTAACAGGTGAAGTCTATACCTGTCGTTTTCATATCTGCTTTAGAGGGTAGGGGCAGGATGGCTGTCATACACCAGGTCATTGATACGTATGAGAAATGGTGTCTAAGACTGCCAACAGCCTGCCTTAACCATTGGTTGCATAAGGTTAGTCTTCGATAACGCTTGGTCTTCTAGTTCTTCCAACAATTGACTTGTTTGTACCACTAGCCAGTAGCCAAGTGCATGTTGGAGTATTTGATTGCCATAATGCATTTTACATCGACTCTCTCTCTCTCTCTCTCTCTAGGTTATGAGCAGGCACTCTTGGAAAATCAGGCTGCCCAGCCCAAGATCAAGTACTTCACCAGGTGAAAGCTAGGCCACCCACTTTTGTCGCCTTTGTCAGTGGGAAGATACAGCTCTCGAACACGGACATCAGATTTTTAACAAGGTCGTTGGAGGAAGACTTTGAATTAGGGTGGAATTCCGATCAGGATCATACAACGGTCATTTTTAAAAGAGATGGCTCTAGCTGTAGAATTAGTAGCCAATCGTCAAGCAAAATGGCAGAAAGAATCTCGTCTGATAAGAGGGCAGCTGCTGTTTAGGAATAACTATCTTAGTTTGAGAATGTTGTGGATATTTGAAGTTAGCACCTACCTTTATTGGGTAAAAGGAGATAACGTAAGGAGGTGCCAGAATAGAAGGTGAAAAGAAATGCTTTGTAATCTTACTGGCTGGTGGACTTGATCTTCTAAGACAATAGCCATATGTACAGAATTTTGTCAGATAACATGAAAGGAATTTTGTTGGGATATCGGTTGATTCAGCTTTTGAGCAGCGCATAGGATGTTGGCCGATACCCTGCACTTGCTTTTGTTTCAAGTTGCATCCCATGGTGCCCAATGTACTCGTGATTACTTCCCGCATTACAATCTCCGGATCGTGCAGAATTTGATCCATCCTTATATAAGCTGTCTACTTGATTGAAATTCATTTTTTAACAATTGACAAACTATTTTAAATTTTGTGATAGCATTCTCTAGACTGGTCGAGGATAAACTTCTAACTAGACCATGTCAAATTGACAGGCATTATTCTCTAGTTTTTAGTGTCATGCTCAAGTAGAAAATTCTTTTAAGCAAATATCTCGCGGAGACTACAATAAATATTGGGCCGTTGCTGATTATACTCCAATTGCCAGTTCGAATTTGAGAAGTTATGGGTAGGTAGCTATTTTGTCTTGTCTTATTGCAGCAGATGTAAGTGGGTATTTCTGTCAGCGTCAGTTAATCAGTTTAACGATCAGTTGAGCCTATGATCTCTGTAACAGAAAATGGCATCAGGCCCTTCATAGTTTTGTACAGAAAAACGAAAAGGCATAAATCAGTTTAGGACATATCAATATTATGAAGATAATGGAACCACAAGTGCTCAAAAATCTGTAACACTATGCTTTTGCCTTCAGAAGAAAAAAATTAGTCAGTCTGCATTGTCCTGGGCATTTGCATTGAAGCGTTCAGCATCCTCGCCTCTATCACCATCTTCTCCACCATAATTAACCCAAGGCAATATCGACTCAAATAGGACAGCTAAAGCACTCCTGTCGGCCACATTGCGGATCTGCGTGTGCACCACCAGCTGGATTGGCAGCTTGGTCCTGAACGAGAACTCCACCTCCTATCCCCGGTTCACCCATAAATTGTTGCATATTTTCAGGAGAAATTGATGCCACGGAATCAGAAAAATCAGAAACCAAGAGATGGCTGTACCTATGTCCCCAAAAGGGAGGGAAAAAGGGTAGAGAGAAGCCACGCTTGTCAATAACTAGCAACAACACACACGTCACACGTAACAAGATACTCAAAACTCTGCTAATCAATGAACAAACCATAAAAGAGAGGAAAACAAAATCCAAAGTTCTATATAGTATTTGACCCTAACCGCATGCATCTTAGCATATTCCTTAATGAACCAAGCATTCATCGTCCCATTCGGGTGATTGCAATATTATCAAAACTAAGGATAGAAAAGTAATTAGCACAAGCCCCAAATAAAAGGCTTACTCATTTTTGGT